>CM062808.1:499850105-500093885 GCA_031772625.1 Pinus tabuliformis
GAGCAAGAGGCCAACCTGAGCATGGAGGAAATGATGAAATAAATAAAGGCTCTGGAAGTACAGATGGTAGAATTGAAAGAGGCCAAAGAAAAGCTGGCCAAAATTGAGGTAAGATATGACAAATCAAAGATGGATGTAGCTGAGAAGACAAGGGAAGTAAAAACCCTAGAGAAAAGGATAAAAGAGCTGGAAAAGGAGCTTACTCTTGATAAGACTCTAGCTGAAGTCAAGAAAATTTTGTGGGCCAAAATTGGCCAATCCATTACTGACCAATGGCAATCCATTGAAACTATACATGAGCAAATGGAATTGATAGGCTTAGCTCAATTTGAAAATCAAAAGGCTAGAGCATCTTTAGGAAATATGCCTGAGCAAGCCAATAGAATGATCCAATTTCTCAACACTCATACCAAAGAGCAGTTGGCAGCAATAGGTATCAGGAACATGATAGATACCATCTTACTAGTAAAAAGGGTGCTGACCCTAAGGAATTTTGTGCAAACTCTGGAAAGAAAATGCCAAGAAATGCAGGCAGAGGTAAATGACTTTAGAATAAAGTTTGCAGCATTACAGAGCAGAGGGCTACCTAGTTTATTAACCAGCATTGGAAGACTGCTGTCACATGAGAAATATGCCAACAGGGTAAACAACTATGCCTCCAATCAAATTACAGCATCCTCAAGCACCTCAGAAGAAACAGGGCCTCCCTCTGGACAGAGTCTTTATGACAAACTAGAAAATCTGTTCTATATTAAACATGAGATAAACCATCTTTTTGAAGTCCAGCCCAACTTTTATAGATACACTGAAGCTGATGAAACACTGATAAAGATACAAAGACATCAGTTGCCTACAGAGGATTGGTGGAAAGGAATGCTGGAGACATTGCTCACGTAATTTTGTTTATTTTTTCTTTTGGTCAGCTATAGGTCGACAATTACAGAGGCACGGTCCACCTATCAAAGGATAAAAAATAGCACAAAGCAGAAATGGAATGGTCACTATAGCTCGTTAATGCAAAAAATCAAGCACTGATGACAAGGCCAAGACAGCGACAAGCAACATAGCAACATCAAGGCAGCAAACGTATAATGAATGTGCAGGAACCAGCCGACTCACTCAGCCCAGAAAATCAAAATACCTTTGACAAATTGGACAGCTAGCACATTCATATTTACTGCAGCATTTATTCCCTCATTTACTGTTTCTTAAGAGTTGGTAAAGGAAGTTATGAGTTCAAGACTTATCTTAATGATATTTTGTATCTCCCTTTTTGTATAAATACCTCCCCATAGTATGTATTTGGGGTTGGTGATTTTCTCTCTGGACTGCGCTGTAAATTCTGAGACTATTTTAATACAAAAGTTGTTGAAGTTCACTATTGATGATCGTCTGGATGTGAATTTGATGTTCTCGGACCTGCTACAGAAATTCCTGTGTCATTCTATGGATCAATAAGTTATTCTAAACTGTGTTTTATGTTATCTATGTTTGCAAATTTCATATGTGTTCCATAATCTTGGTAGCAAAGAAAAAGAATAGCTCAGGATTTGTTTAAGTGCACCCTGTGTTCAATCTCTGCTATTAATTGTGTTATCCTCAGAATTAGTCATAAATATGAATTCTTAATTGCTCATGTTTGCACTAATTCCTTCATTTTGAATACTATTTAGGAATTCTTAATTACTCCTGAATAAAATTCATGCACTTTCCCTCTGCTAGCATAATGAAAGATTCTTGATTGCCTTTCATTCCATCGATTTCTAGATTTGAAAAATTATTCCTACAACTGCCTATCTTGCTCTGTAGCATTACCATTTACCCAAGAAACACTTTCAGCAGTACACCATCATTGACTCCATTGCCCAATGGTATAGACTGTTTTGGACTTGCATCCCAGCTCTGCCTGAAATCACCATCCAACAAACTTAAAACAAAACCCTGTGCATCATAACTAGCCTAAAATATTTCAAAACAAAGCTAAATTACAAAGAGAGAGCCCTCTCTAGTTGCAGGTAGGCTAGGACCTGCAGCTAAAAGATTGGTTAGTGGTTACCTCGGCCATATTCCCTTCAGGAGGCAGGGAACAACCTGAGTGATAACATCATTGGCGACTCCACTGGGGACCTCTGAATGACTGTTTGTAACTTCTATTTATTTTCTAAAGCTACAGAGGGAGCTTGAAGTTAGCCAGGTAGCCTTTGAAACTGTCTCTGCTCTGCATTTACAGGAGTAAATAAAAACTGCTTCAGTCAATCTCCAGTATAGTTTTAGGCTATAAAAAGTTGTTCCAAAAATTTGATCGGTTTCCCTGTTTCAACATATTCAAAGGAAACCCCAAAGCCTCCCATATTCCAAAGAAACTCTTGTAGAATATTTTGAATAACTGTGATCTTAAAACATTCCCAGAAAATACTAAAAAACAAATTTAGAAGCTGGCTCCAAAGAAGAAAACTCGTTACACCAGGTCAAATCCTGACCCAGACCCTCCAACTATTTTTGAAAATCCTAACTTGATCTCTAAGACCCTTAGGAAACAAGAAGAACCAGAAAAATCTGCTGATTTAGACCTTCAAACAGTTCAGCAAAACTATATCCCAACTCCTGCTAAAGCCTCAGTCCGTCCTCACATTACTGTTGCTTCTCCTAGTTCCTCATCCACCTCCCAAAGCACCTTCTCCATGCCTCCATCCACTGCATATACTCCTACCACTATCCCTGCAGTTTCAGCTGTCCCATTTCTTCCTGTTGCCCCATTTATCCCTGTAAATATGGCAAACTGTTATGCTCCCCTGCAGTTACCTGGAAATCCAGGGGCTATGCCTCAGGACTATCAGAGCAAAGCCACATATTTTGATGGTATTGGCTCCTATACAGCCTAGCAACACACTAAGAAAATGCAAGATTATTTTGAGAATTATGAAATAGATGATGATGATGTGAGAATGAAGATCTTTGTTCAGAGTCTAACTGGTGATGTAAGGATTTGGTTTAGAGCACTTGCTGCAAATTCTATAGCTGATTCAGAAGCTCTTTATCAATCCTTCTTAAACAAATGGGAAAAGAAGAAAGACCCTTTACACATTTTAACAGAATATGAAAATTTGAAAAGAGGCCCATAGGAAACCGTCCAGGACTATTGTGCTAGGTTCAACAATGTTTATAATGCTATTCCTCAAAACCTTAGACCTCCACCTGATTTAGCTTTGATTAAATTCCCTGATGGATTTGATTCTGACATGGCATACCAACTGAGGGAAAGAGCCCCTCCAAGTTTAGCAGACATGCAGAATATAGCTGTTAGTGTGGAGGCAAACCTAATTGCTAAGCGAAATCGGGCAAGAGCTGAAAGAAGAACAACTTTCAAAGAGGAGCCTTCAGCATTTGAACAAAAACTTGATGCAATTATCAAAGTTATGGACAGACTTGGGGATAGGGTGGAAAATATTGAAAGAAAATCATCATGGGAAGGTCAACCAAGTAACACTGCTAGAAATGCAAACTTTAGAAAAAATCAAAATCCAAATGTTGGAAGGGCTGCCCTTGACCAGAACATCAGACCTCCATTTCAAGAGAACTATGCCGAAGCCTCAACCTCTAGTGAGCCAATAGAGGATACCCAAATCAACCTAATGGGGTTAAACAATGAACAACAAATTTTTCTAACACAAGATGACCAAGAAGCCCATAACATCAATCAATTCCAAACCAAGTCCGGAGAGTCATTTGATTTCAGGGAAGGCTATGATGCAGCAGTCTATGAGGTTCATAAACAGTACAAACTTAGAAGCAGAACCATAGATGTTCCTAAACCTGCCAAGGTGAAGGGTACCAAACAGCCAAAGAAAACAAAAGATAAAGTTATCCTGATAGAACCTTCTTCTAAAACAAACCCAGACCCAAAGGAAGTCACTGTGGAAGACATATCAGACTTACAACCCTCAAAAAATTAGCCATACACATCCCATTCTTCAAAAGAAAATCTAAACTGCCCTCCTGAAAATAATTTCAAATCAGTTGTACCTCAAAACAACACTCATAATCAAGAGAAGATCACTGAAAATTCAGCTGAGAAAGAAAAGTCTGCTGTCCATAATATAAAAATATTGATGGAAAAACCTTTAAACTTAGAAACAGAAATAGGTAAGCTAAAAATAGCTATTCCTCTGTCTGAGTTAGCTAAACATGAAGTGTACAGACAACAAATCAAAAGGTCACTACAAGTACCAGAGAATAAGGATGCAGTTAATGTTCTAGATGACCAACCAGAACTGATTTTTGGTCCTGAAGTCAACGGTAAAACGGTAGATGGAGGGGTTCCTCCATTTTATGTGAGCTTAAACATTCATGACAAAGTGCTGCATAATGTTATGTTTGATTCGGGAGCTTCTCATAACCTAATGCCGAAATCTCTGATGGAGAGATTAGATCTAGACATCACAAGGCCCTACAAAGACTTATTCTCATTTGATTCCAGCCAGGTCAGGTGTCTAGGCCTAATCAAAGATCTTTGTGTATCTTTAGTCCAATATCCAGCTAAAACAATCTTGATGGATGTGGTGGTAGCTGATATTCCACCTAAGTATGGTATGCTTTTGTCCAGATCTTGGGGTGCAAAACTCCAAGGGTCTTTGCAACTAGACATGTCTTATGCCACTATTTCAGTCTTTGGACAGCCAAAGAGATTGTACTGGGAAACATTAATGAAATATGTGGTTAGTAGTCCAAAAAAACCCCAAAAATTCCCCATCTATTCTATGCATTCCGATATGGATTCATTCATTTTATATAGTTTTGGAAAGTGTCTCAAAACTGATGTCAAATTCCTAGAATTAGCACAAACACAAAACATAGAGGAACAATCTAGTGCCCAAGATCAAAAAACTGTGGATGTGATTAATGCAACAAAGGGAAATGATATATCATATGAAATACAAGAGACAAATCTGCCCATTGAACAAGCTTCTAAAACTCTTAAGGCTAGTCATAACCAAGAAATATTATGGTACTTAGAGTTTGATGGCTCGGTAAACAAATTAGGAGCAGGGGTAGGGGTTTGGACACACAACATGCAAAATAACCATGCTGAAGGTCATGCATATAGGTTAAATTTCAGATGCACAAACAATATGGCTGAGTATGGAGCCCTTTTGTTAGGTCTTAAGCTCATTAAACGTCTAGGTGAAACCAAGGTTTCAATTCTAGGGGATTCATATCTGATTATACAGCAGATGAAGGGAAATTTTGTTACAAATGATCTTAGGTTGAGAGCTTACAGAGGGGCAGCCATTGAAATACTTAACACTTTCTCAGAATCTCAACTCACCAAAATTCCTAGAAAGCACAATTTACATGCACACAGCTTGGCAACTTTTGCCAGCACTTGCAAGCTACCATTTGAACCCAACCACCATTTCACTGCTGAAATCAAACACAGACCTGCTGTCCCAGATAATGTCAAAAATTGGCAGGTCTTTGAGAATGATACACAGATAAATAATTTCCTAACTCTGAAGGAGGAATTTTCAAGTATAAACATTGATACAAGCACCATGGATGATCAACAACAGATAGACAAAATTGAACAAAATATATCAGCTGAAACAACAAATCTGATTTTGCACCCAACAACTTTTGATGACAAGAATTTACATGAACTAAAGCAAACAAATTTTGATGAAATAGTTGAGGCAAAAGCTGAAGTAATCGAACTAAAAGATAATTTTCTGCCCACAGGCTTAACTCCTTTAGAGGACATATTTGATTCAAATGACATTCCTAGAAAGCCAAAGATGCAACCTCTCAATGCAGAAATTGAGGACTGTAACATTGGAACTACAGAAAATCCCAAAATGATAAAACTCTCCAAAGCATTGCCTGCTGATCAAAAGCTGAAATACATTGACTTGTTTAAAGAGTTCCAAGATGTCTTTGCCTGGAGTTATGAGGACCTCAAGTCCTATGATACTTCAGTCATCCAACACACTATACCTCTGAAAGAAAATCAAAAACCTTTTAAACAAAAGCTTAGAAGGGTGAATCCTGTCCTCCTTCCCCTGATTGAAAAGGAAGTTAAACGAATGTATGAAGCTAGAATCATTGCACCTATCAGATTCTCAGAATGGATTTCAAATCTAGTGCCTACTAGGAAGAAAACGGGAGAGATAAGATTGTGTGTTGACTTGAGAAATTTGAACAAAGTCTCTCAAAGACCATTACCCCTTACCAAAAATGGACCATATCCTACAAAGGGTAGTGGGAGCCTCTAGGATCTCATTGTTAGATGGATTCTCAGGATTCAATCAGATTTTAGTCCACTCGGATGATCAAGACAAAACTGCATTTACAACACCCTGGGGGACCTTCAAATATGTAAAAATGCCTTTTGGACTCAAAAATGCAGGGGCCACATTTCAAAGAGAAATGGATATAGCCTTTGCCAAAGAGATCCATGATTTCTTAGTCATATACCTTGATGATCTTACTACTTTTTCAAAATCAGACCAAGAACATTTAGAGCATTTAAGGCAAGTATTCCTAATTTGCAGAAAATATGGCATATCATTGAACCCAAAGAAATCACTTTTTGGCCTGGAAGAAGGCAAACTCCTAGGTCACATAATTTCAAAATATGGCATTAGGATCGACCTGGACAGAATTCAAGCTATTCTCCAAGTGTTTCATCCACGAAACATTAAAGAACTACAAGCTTTTTTAGGAAAGATCAATTTCCTAAGAAGGTTCATTCCCAATTTGGCTGAGCTGATAAGACTGCTGAATCATATGTTGAAGAAAGATTCTAAAGTCAAATGGACCATGGAAGCTAAACAAGCCTTTGAGGACATCAAAACAGCTTTGACAAAAACACCAGTCCTCACAAGTCCCAGGTTTGATAGAGATTTCATCATTTTTTCCTTTGCATCTGAGCATACTATTGCTGCTGTCCTATTACAAAAAGATGATCAAGGATGTGAGAAACCCATTGCTTTCTTCAGCAAAGCCCTTAGAGATGCTCCCTTTAAATATCAAATCATGGAAAAGCAAGCTTATGCCCTTGTAAAAGCCATCAAGGATTTCAGAGTTTACATCTTATATTCACATGTGATAGCCTATGTTCCAAATGCTGTGGTTAAGGATATTTTAACTCAAGAAGGAATTGAAGGTAAGAGGGGCAAATGGATAGCCAACATCTTAGAGTATGGCATTGAAATCAAGCCTACAAAACTCATAAAAGGACAAGGGTTAGCCAAATTAATGACTGAAACCAATTTTCAAGCCCTTGACATTAATGAACTGGACAACGAATAGGAGATGGTGACTCCACAGATCAATCAAGCCTTTTTACAATCACCTTGGTATGCTGACATATGTTTTATATTGTTAAACCTGCAAGCTCCTCCAGGGTTGTCTAGGACTAAAAAGAAATTCTTAAAAATGAAGGCATCAAAGTTTTGTATTATAGACAATGTTTTATTTTGGAAAAATCATGAAGGTATTTTGCTTAATTGCCTAACGTTGGATGAAACTGACAAAGTCCTCAAGGAATTTCATGCAGGAGACTGTGGAGGACACTTGTATTGGAAGTCAACAACTGATAAAATCCTAAGGGCTAGATTCTATTGGCCTTCCCTGTTTGCTGATGTGAAAAAGTTTGTAGTTTCATGCCATAAATGCCAGATTTTTGAAGGCAAGAGAAAACTGTTACCTTTGCCCCTCAAACCTATTTCAACTGAAAGACCATTTCAACAATGGGGTTTAGACTTTATTGGTGAAATTCACCCTTCCTCCTCTGGCCAACACAAGTGGATTTTGACTGCCATAGACTATTTTACCAAATGGATAGAAGCCATCCCTTGTAGGCAAGCCAATGACTCAATCATCATGCAATTCTTAGAAACCAGCATCTTGTATAGATTTGGCTGTCCAGAAAAAATTATTACAGACAATGTTGCTGCATTCAAATCCAAAAGAATGATCAACTTCTGCCATAAATACCACATTACCTTGGGCCACTCCACAGCCTATTACCCTCAAGGTAATGGCCTAGCTGAGTCATCCAACAAAAGCCTCATCAACATCATCAAAAAGGTCTTGGAGGAGAATAAAAAGAATTGGCATAAAAAACTTGTGAATGCACTATGGGCAGACAGATTGACCACCAAAATATTTATTGGTACAAGTCCATATGAATTGGTTTACGGAATGGAGGCAAGATTCCCTTCATCTTTGGGAATCCTTGTGATTAAGTTGCTGCAAGAAATACAAGCAGAGCCTAATGATATTCAGAGAAGGATCAATCAAACTATTCACTTGCAGCAGACAAGAGAAGAAGTATATCAGAGAACCCAGGTTTTGCAAGATAAACTCAAGAAGATCTTTGACAAAAGAACAAAAGCTGAAGATTTCTTCATAGGAAACAAAGTGCTGAGATGGGACTCTAGGAGGGAAGACAAAGGAAAACATGGGAAATTTGATTTTCTTTGGAAAGGACCATTTGTTATTCAAGCTGTACAAGGTAACAACACCTACTTTTTGAAGAGTTTGGATGGCAAAGATACTGAGGAAGGCCCAGTCAATGGGCGAATGCTCAAGCATTATTTTGATTCCCTTTGATCAACACAACACAACTGTATATTGTACATAAATAGTTGTATTTCCACCAGTTTTCATTTACAACAATTAGATAAGGAACAAGATGCAGCAGATTTTGAGGAAAAGTCAGGAAAGTACATTACTTTTTGTGTGAGATTTTGAATTTACCAGAAGAGATCAAGAAGAAAGCTTGGGAGTTATAAAGATGATGATAAGCACTCAGAGAAACCAGCAAAGACAGAGCTGTAATTTTACACAGATCAGCTCATGAGGAGTGCACACATGCTACAAAGGTGCAGATCATTGGTTCCCAGGAGAAGGAAGTTTTGAATTACAACAGCCAACCGAGAATAAGGCCATCTGACCTGCTGTTCTTGGCTTTTCACCAGGAAAATCCATCCCCAAGTGGAGCCACTGTTAGGTTCCTATACCAATAGGTTTCATTTTTCATGATTGACTATGGAAGTGCCAAATATGTTCATCCTTTCATGCTGCAAAGGTTCCATATTTGGTATACAGATAAGGAAATTAAAAAAAAAAATGAAAAGAGGGTATGCCATAAAAGAAAAATCAAAGGGAAAAAAGAGTAAATTGGTCAGAAAAAATAATAAAAGTGAACCCCAAACCAAAAGACCAGGAGAATGGCCAGTCAAAATGCCACTGCTATCTTATTTGCAAGATCACAATGTGCAAATATTTTTGCTTACCACACTTGATGGATGGCCCAACAGTTCAAATCTGGACCATTCCATATTTAAATTTGCTGTTGTAGAATAGAGAAAAAATATCTGTCCAAATAGTTCAAGCTTGGCAGATAAGTACATAGATAGAGAAAATAAGGAGCCCAACTGCTTAATCTGGGCCCTTGGAAGAGATAAGGGTAGAATTAGATAGGAGGGCAGTCAAAAGAAAAGAGGAACTTCAGGGTTTGCAAGTTCAAATGCACCCAATCAAAATGAAGAAAAAATGCTAGATGCATTAGGCTGGGTAGGTAGTTTGAGGTTGCAGAAACAAGGTTGTGATCTTTTTGCCTTGTCAAGAAGGACTCATCTCATCAGCGACACAAGGACCATGGCAGTTGTTTGGTTGCATAGCAATGGAAGCATGACTAATTCCCCCTTCATTCCCCCATAAATACTTTATTAACATCCCCTCAAGGACCTTGGGATCTGTCCAATAAGTCTTGTTTCACTTCTTTCTATGAGAAATGCTAAGTTAAATTCTAAGTTTACTTAGTGAAAAGAAGCCACATTTCTTGTGTAAAAATCATCATTCCATACTCCTTATATTTTCTTATGCCTAAGTTTTCACTTTACAAACTTAGCATCTGTGCATGCAATTTCATTCCATAAAGCCATATTAACATTTAACTCTATTATGTAGCTCCTTAAATCATTTTCCCCACCCCTATTCTATTGGGTCCCTATAATACTAGTGATTACCCCATTAATATTGTAGTTATACCCCTTATTAATATTTTTGTGCCCCTGTTGCCCCCATATTGTTATTACTGTGCCCCATAGAATCCCTCTATTGTTATTTTTGTGGCTTTATATTATTATTGTTAGGTCGGCTAGATTATATTGTTACTCCTTAGACTCCTATATATAGAAAGGAGGTTTTGTCATTTGAATCATCCAAGAATTGTTCATTTATGTAATGTAAAGGAGGTTGCCCCCTCGAAGAGGCTGAATTCTAAGGCGTTGATCTATCTTTTCTATATTTTCTTGAGCTGGTTTCATAACATTTGGTATCAGAGCTTTGGATTCTAGGGTTTGCTGCTCCAAACAGGTCATCGTGGAATTTTCGCTATAACTTTTTTTCTGTGACGTTTCAGAAGTCGCAAAAAAAAACCATTTGAGAAGAAATCGCGCTGAACCTTGGTTCCAAATTTCAGAGCTTTTCGCGCGATATTTGTGGAGATATGATCTGAGGAAGTTGGTCTTTTTGCAGACTCCTGAATTACATTCAAAACAGGTGACTTGGGGAAAATCATCATAACTTTCTCTCTAGGGATCAGATTGAAATTTCATAAGAAGGTACAGAAAGAGGACAGACTGTAGTTTCTTGTATGCATGTTTTAGATCCAAAGGTCGAAACAGTGACTCGTGGCACGTCGTACAAGTTCGCTCTACTGAACTAGTCTATAAGCAAGTCACTGTGGGAGATTTCACATAACTCTTCCTTGGAGAATCCAATTTGGGTCAGACTTGTGGCATTGGAAAGAGGACATAGAGGGCTACTACAGCTCACAAATTCAGAACTAGATGATTGGAAAGTACAGAGATACATCAGAGGCAATATCGAGCTCCTACAAAGTGAAAAAAGGTGTGTAGATTTTCTTAAATTTTTGCTTAAGCTTGGTTTGAAAATTTATTTTGAAGGAATTCAAAGGGCATAGTAGAGCATTATTATCGGTAACTGATGCCCCGAGGAAAGAAAATGCAAACACCTAGTAAGGAACCTAAAAGCTCTAGCATGACTCATGAAGAAGAGGATGAAATGCAACATGATATATCAAAATTACAAGACCAAGTGCAACAACTGTCCCTTGCACAAAAAGGAACATAATCTAAGATGGATGGTTTAAAGAAAGATGTAGAAGCTAAGATGGATGGTTTAAAGAAAGGTTAGAAGCTAAGATGGACTGTTTAAAGAAAGGTGTAGAAGCTAAGATGATTGACGTGGAAGCTAAGATGGATGATTTGAAGATAGATTTGAAGACAGACATGGACAAATTGAAGATAAATATGAATAAGTTGCTACAAGAAATGGTCCCTAAGGGTGAAAGGGTACTAAAGGAAACTCATGATGAGAACAAAAGAAATGTTAATAATGATTCCATAGACGCTAATGTTGGATCGAAGACTCACCATATTCCAAAAATCGATATGAGGAAGTTTGATGTCAAGGATCCTGCCACATGGATATTACAGATGGAGCAATTCTTCGATCTCAATAATGTGCAAAACACACAAAAGGTACGTATGGCAACTTTATATTTGGAACCAAATTAGTTTGTATGGTATCAATGGTTGTGCTCTCATAAACCATTTATCACTTGGGCAATTTTTACGGAAGAATTGATAGCACATTATGAGGATACAAAAAGTAACACTTTTTTTAGCCAATTGATAAGTCTCAAACAAAAGGGTTCAATAATGGAGCACATTGAGGAGTTCCAAAAATTGAACATAAGGGTAAAAGATATTCCAGAGGAGCATAGGATTGATGTGTTCATAGGGTCTTTAAAGGATAATATCCAACATGATGTTCGCCTTTGGGAACCTAATTCATTAGAGAAGGCATTCAGGTTAGCAAGAAAAATGGAAAGCAAAATTATGGCAACCAGGAAGCATACCACTCACAACTATAAAGACGAAAGTGTTGTTGCCCCTAGTCTTCCACAACCTATAAGGTTGACACCACAACAATTGGAAGAAAAAATAGCAAAAGGGCTTTGTTACAGTTGTGATAGCAAATACACTAAAGGTCATAAGTGTGCTGAGAAGAAATTATTCTACATAGATTGTGAAGAGGAAGAAGAAAAGGAGCAAGAAAGGTCAAAAGAAGAGGATATACTCCAGGAACAAATAAATCCAACCATATCTCGTAATGCATTAGCGGGAATTACCACTCCTCAAACCATCAAGATAGAAGGACAAATCAAGAAGAAAAAGGTAATAGTGTTGATTGATTCAGGAAGCACTCACAATTTTATTCATTGTAAGGTAGCAAAAGAATTGAATTGCTTCCTATATCCAGCACCAGAGTGTCAAGTGATGATTGCAAATGGAGGAACAATAAATTGCTCTGGAAAGTGCCATAATATCAAGCTATCCATGGGAGAATATGTATTGACTAGCCCAATGCTGTCCATTCCAATGGGAGGTGCTGATGTTGTACTAGGAGTCCAATGGCTACAATCCCTGGGTACAATAGCTTTTAATTTTCAAGAACTTTTCATCAAATTTTCTACAGAAGGAAAGGAAGTTGAATTAAGGGGTATTGCAGGGAAACCAGGAAAGATAATCAGCTCTAATAGTATGACAAAGCTTCTAAAAAAGGAGCAAAGAGGTGTAATTGCACAATTATGCTCGCTAGATGTTTCCACATCGGAATCATCTATTTCTCCAGATCTCCAAAAAGTCCTGGAAAATCATTCCAAGGTATTTAAGACTCCCAAAGGTCTCCCACCTATGCGTGATCATGATCATGCTATTCATCTGATTCCAGGAAGTGTTCCTCCAAACATCAGGCCGTACAAATATCCCTATGTCCAAAAGAGTGAAATTGAACGTATGGTTGCAGAAATGCTAGAGGCTGGTATAATTCAACCGAGTCAAAGTTTTTTCTCTGCTCCAGTAGTATTGGTGCACAAGAAGGATGGATCATGGCGCATGTGTCCGGATTATAGGGAGCTCAACAAGCTCACTATTAAAGATAAGTTCCCCATTCCTGTCATTGATGAATTATTGGATGAATTGCATGGATCAATTTACTTCATCAAGTTGGATCTTCGTTCAGGATATCATCAAATTAGAATGAAGACTGAAGACATTCCGAAAACAACATTTAGAACTCATGAGGGTCATTATGAAATTTTGGTCATGCCTTTTGGCCTTGCCAATGCACCTTCAACATTTCAAGGTTTGATGAATTCAATTTTCAAACCATTCCTTAAAAAATTTGTGTTAGTATTTTTTGATGATATACTAATCTACAGCAAGTCTTGGAAGGATCATGTTGAACATGTTGACAAGGTGCTACAACTATTGAAGGAGAAACAATTATATGCAAAAAGATCCAAATGTTTCTTTGGAGTCCAGGAGGTGGAATATTTGGGTCATATTGTATCTCGTGAAGGAGTTAAGGTAGACCCTAGCAAAATTAAAGCCATTAAGGAATGGAAAATCCCCACATCCATAAAGCATCTGCGAGGATTTCTCGGGTTGACAGGGTATTATCGCAAGTTTGTTAAGAATTATGGGAGAATAGCAGCACCTCTAACAACATTATTGAAGAAAGATGCATTTTCATGGACTCCGGAAGCAACAAAGGCCTTTGAACATCTTAAAGAGGCAATGTGCCAAGCACCGGTCTTAGCTACACCGGACTTCACAAAAACCTTTATTGTGGAATGTGATGCTTCAGGAAATGGAATTGGTGCTGTTCTAATGCAAGATGAAAGACCCATTGCTTTTGAAAGTCATCCAATCAAGGGAAATTTTTTAAGCAAAGCTATTTATGAGAAGGAAATGTTGGCAATACTCCATGCACTTAAGAAATGGCGACCCTACCTAGTGGGTAGACACTTCAAGGTAAAAACGGATCATGATAGCCTTAAATACTTTTTACAACAAAGATTATCCTCTGAAGAGCAACAAAAGTGGGTCACAAAGATGTTGGGTTATGACTTTGAAATCATCTACAAAAAAGGGAAGCAAAATGTGGTGGTAGATGCACTCTCAAGAAAGGATGAGGATGTGGAAGCATTGTTGTGTGCCATTTCTATTATCCAACCAGATTGGATAAACGAAGCAAGGGAGGAATGGAAGAATGACGAAGAAGTGTGGGAACTTATTCAAAAGTTACAACAAGATTCCAGTACGTCTGGTACATTTAGCTGCCAAAATGATTCGTTATGGTACAAAGATTGCTTATATCTCTATAAGAATTCCCAGCTAAAACAAAATATTCTTATGGAATTGCACACTTCTCCCTTAGGAGGGCACTCAGGATTTTTAAAAACTTACCATAGGGTTAAGAAGGAAATTTTTTGGGATGGCCTTAAATCAGATATTCAAAAGTTTGTGGCTGAATGTTTGGTTTGCCAACAAAATAAAGTTGAAACAATTAAGACACCAGGTCTATTACAACCTTTATCCATTCCAAGCCAACGTTGGGAGGAGGTTTCAATGGATTTTATCACAGGTTTACCCAAGTCTGAGGGAAAGAGTGTCATCATGGTGGTAGTTGACAGACTTACCAAGTATGCACACTTTTGTGCATTATCACATCCATTTAAAGCCAGTACAGTTTCTACTGCATTTATGGAAACAGTTCAAAAGCTACATGGAAACCCAAAGATTATTGTAAGTGACAGAGATCCCATTTTCACTGGAAATTTTTGGACATAATTATTTTCTTGTCTTGGTACTCAGTTAGCTCATAGCTCATCTTATCATCCTCAATCTGATGGGAAAACTGAGATAGTAAACAAATGTTTGGAAGGATATCTTCGTTGCTTTGTATCTGATAAACAGACACAATGGGTCAAATGGTTGCCTCTGGCTGAATGGTGGTATAACACTTCCTTCCATACAACAACAAAAATGACCCCATTTATGGAACTTTATGGGTATCAACCACCATCCATCACATCATATTTAAGAGAAAATTCTAAGGTTCAGGCAGTGGAACATCACATCGAACATCAACAACAAGTCCTCCAACTCTTAAAGGATAACCTTGTGTTGGCACATAATAGAATGAAACAACAGGCAGATCAACATCGTAGTGAAAGAAGTTTTGATGTAGGTGATTGGGTATTCCTACGGCTACAACCATATAAGAAAATGTCCCTCAAGCAAGCTAAGAAGGATAATAAATTATCACCAAAGTATTATGGTCCATACAAGGTGTTGCAAAAGATTGGTACTATGACATACAAATTGGAGCTTCCTGCAGCTTCTCGACTACACCTAGTTTTCCATGTTTCATGTTTAAAGAAGGTTATAGGCAACAAGCTCCCAGTTCAAAAAATATTTCCAGAACCTGACGAGGAAGGAAAAATTATATTGGAACCAGAAGCAGTCACAGAAACAAGAACTTGACAGCTACAAAATCGTTCAATTTCAGAGTATCTTATCAACTGGAAGAACTTTTCCGCTGAAGATTCCACATGGGAGGATGAGAATTTTATGCAGAAGTATCCAGAACTAGTCAAGCGTTGAGGACAACACTTTTTTGAAGGAGAGGGACATGAAGGGTCCCTATAATACTAGTGACTACCCCATTACTATTGTAGTTATACCCCTTATTAATATTGTTGTGCCCCTGTTGCCCCCATATTGTTATTACTGTGCCCCATAGAATCCCTCTATTGTTATTTTTGTGGCTTTATATTATTATTGTTAGGTCGGCTAGATTATATTGTGACTCCTTAGACTCCTATATATAGAAAGGAGGTTTTGTCATTTGAATCATCCAAGAATTGTTCATTTATGTAATGTAAAGGAGGTTGCCCCCTCGAAGAGGCTGAATTCTAAGGCGTTGATCTATCTTTTCTATATTTTCTTGAGCTGGTTTCATAAGATATTCTTAAATACCCTTTCCCTTGGCAAATATAGCCATAAAATATAGTTTTCGGGAAATATTAAGTCCATCCGGGACTTTATATTAACCCTTCTGCGTATAAACCTCACGATTTATTTTAACCTCAGGTTAAATAAATAACCACTCGAAACCCTCCCACCATACCACGCATTCAAACTTTGGTGCGCATATAAACCTTGGGATTAGTTTAATATTTGATTAAACCAATAACCATGCCCGCACTATATAAACCATATAAACCCATAAACCCAAAGTTTTTAACCCCCACGACATTTTATAATATTAAAATACGGGTGGGTCCCTGCGCCGTATCATACCAGTAGCTACGCATCCCATCAACCCTCCGATCCGGCCTTGCAGATCCAACGGCTCACGCTGATATCGGAGCGGCCCCGCTGTACAAGGGTTAGCTCCCAATAGAAAGCGGTTTTGCCGCCGTACGCAGGGACGTGTGGCCCGTTTCGATTGCATCGGGCCCGCTCTGACAGAAACCATCCCCGTACCAAAAGCGGTCCGATGGAAACTGCTTACCGCTCGTCCTCCCCGCCGCCCACGTCATACACCACGCCAGCGCCCGTGCTAATGTACAGTTGGCCGTGGCCACCCCATCACCCATCCACTTTAGCCACCACGTTACCCGCCGTACCTTGCTACAGGACTAGGTGATGTCATGCTGACGTCAGCACAAAAAGCGCCAAAAAGTCTGAAAAAACCACAAATTTGCGTTAAAAACTCACGAAAGTGATGTTTTTGTTTATTTTTATGTGACCAATAGTCAAAGTTTGTGCATGAAAATTATGTCCAATCCACCATTGACGTCCCAGTCTGCCACCCAGGTGTATTCAACCTGCAACCCGACCTCCTCGGCTCTACCTGCAACTGCATTCCATAGCAAAGTCTCGAACAAATAGGTATTTACCCGGGAACGCCCATAAACCCTGTTTTTCATAATTTCTCTGCAAAAGATCACCAATACAGCTAAATTCAACTCAAAAGCATTATCGCCTGCAAGCTCCTCTGCTCTGCCTCACTGAGTAACCATATTTTCGAGCAAAAACCTGCCAATTTCTGTGACTCTGATAAACTGTCCACTAAAGCTCGAAATCCAGCTCCTGTTAACCTGCAAAACCACTAAAAAACCTGCAAAATCCCTGCTATCTCCACTCCTTTAAAGCTTCCTTGTTGCAGAGCCCTGCATACTCTCTATTCCCGTTGAGCTCTACTCAGCAGGGGCACCTTCGCACAGAACTCAAACTGCGAATTCCCTGTCAAAAAATCCATTGTCAGGACTCTGTTTCCTGTTGAAATATAGGCCAAATCCAACTATAATCACAGTCAATCATGGAGGCTCTAGTAGCCCTAAATATTGCACCATTAAATGCACCTCATAAAGAGTTAGAGTGGCTACCTCTTGCCGACAGAGACTATCAAATTGATGATATGGAGGGAATCAAGCCTCACCTTCAGGCTTTCTGTGAAATAAGGAATAACTTCAGAAACAAAGCTGACCTATTAGGAATATGGGAATCCAACATGCCTATATATTACCTGCCCTCAGTGAATGTCTTCCCTGACCTCATCCATCAATGTTGTGCTAATTATGAGCCTTCTCAAAGGGTAGTGATGGACCTTGCTGGAAATGTCCTCTTTTACATTACCCCTCAGTCCATAAATGAGATGCTGCAATTCAAGCCAACTCAGCCTTTGGTCCCCCTTTCCATGAGACAATTGTTGGATCAAGCCTCAAAGTTGCCCTCTGCAGAAGTTGACCGAATTGCCAAGATGTTTATGCCACCAGAGTGTTACTCCAGATTCACAATCCCTTATCACCATGCTTGGTTTATTGAGGATGGAAAAATGCTCATAGATATGATTTCCTACATCCTGGGATTCAGAACAAGTGAAATTGTGGATGAGACTGTCTTTACTTTGATGTCCATGTTTACTCCAGGACAACCCCCTGCTGTCAAGTATGACTATGCCACCTTCATAGCCAACAAGATTCATGAGTAGTTCATGAACTTAGAGAGGGAAAGGGTGTTCAAATATACTTCATATATATATCATTTGCTGCTGTACTATCAATCAGATAGTTTCCCTATTTTCCTTAAAAAATTGGATGCTAGGGGGAGCAAAGGTCTGTAATATTTTGGTCCTCAGTGTTCCATCATGTTAATTACTCCCCATACACATACTGTGAGTTCATTGACCTTTTTATCTATCCAGCCACTTGCTTATTGTCAACAGATCCTCCTCCCAGGCTCACTGCTGAAATGCAGAGAATCCTACATCTCTCAAAAGGATACAGCATTGGTGACTGGTACTTCTACCAAAACCACACTGTAATCAGGATTTATGGCTGTGAATTAGCCCCCTACAGACTGCCAAAATATGTCCCCATGAGACTCTTTGCCTTGGAGTACTATCGGCAATTCAACAGTGCAGATTTAACTCACTTCTATGGTGCTAGGAAAAAAGCACAGCTTAAAATAAGACATCAACTGGGCCATCTTTAATAAAAGGGAAGAAGCATGGAAGGATGCTGACACTATTCTGAGAGAGAAACTTAAGCTCAAACTAAGTTTCCATTGGGCACCTTATGACCCTGAACATTTCATAAGCTGTAGAAGAGTTAAAAACAAGCTCACAGGGTATGTGCACCACAGAATCCTTGAAATTGAACAATATGCCAATCAACAAGAATGGGTAGAGGGCACACTAGTGGAAGAGCTTATTGAAGAAGAGATAACAAAAAAAGCAATCAAAAACCTTGAAAAATCAGTTGACTTGGAATCTTTTAGACAGGTGTTTTTCACACGTCCCCGACACCTTGGAGAAGGCAACTCATCTACCACGGTTTCCCAACAACCTGCCCAAGTAAGTGCTCCACCAGCAGACACACCTAAAGGAAAAGAGGTGTAGCAGTCAGAGTAGCAGGTACAACATTCCGAGTAGCAAGAGACAATGGCAGACCGGCCGGTTTCAACAGATGAACAAAATCAAGGGCAAGACCCTTCAACACAAGCAAAGGTGACTGAAATTCCTGTGTTACAGACTCCTCTTAATGAGGAAAGGGCCATGAAAAGGGATAGACAGGAAGAGATACCCACAGGGGCATCTACAGATCAGCAAGGAGAAAAGAGACAAAGATTAAATCCTTATTGAGAAGAAGAATTTCCAGAGGGACCAAATGAACAGCAAGTTCCCCCAAGCATGGAGACATCAGCTAGCTCTTTTCAGCCAGAGCAAGAGAGACAACAAGGTGTGGAGGTTACATCCACCAGGCAACAGATCAGACAGGGCTCTGACATCAAGAAGGCCTTCACTGATATCAAGGCTAGAAATGAGCCAGTAAGGTTCCAACTTTATAACCAACTGCTAAGAATGGCTCCAACCAATCAGCAAAGGCTAATGGCAGCCTATGACATCCAAGAAGGGAAAATGACCCTCAGTCATTTCAGACCTACAATGCAGCAACGACAATCAGCTGCTCACTATATCAGAACCAATCTGGAAGTTCTCTCCAAAGATATCCATCCAATGGACCAGATTGAATTACACAAACAAACCGGCGAAATGGTATATTCTACCTTGGCAGACAAAACGTTATTGGCTCATAGATTGCAAAATTCATTGCACAATACTTCTGCCCAGCTAGAATTAGAGAAGGCCTCCTCAATGGCTAAAGATAATAGAATCAAGTCCTTGGAGGAGATTATTATAGAGTTGGGACATGATCCCAAGGATCCTAAGGGCATTCAGGCCTTGATAAAAAAGAAAGAGGAAGACATAACAGCCCTCAGAAGACAACTCAGGCTGCCAGCTACAATACATCCCCAAACTATAGAGGTGGCACAACAAAAAGAAGAGGAGGATGTGGTTACTCTGCTCACGAGGATGCATAAAAGATTGATAGAAATAGAGAGTGCCTTGGAGGCATCACTACAAGGGAGACAGGGAGAGTTGGCCTCTCAGCCAGCACAAACAGCTATAACTATTGAGACTGCACCTCCTACAGTCACCACAACAGTCCCTCCTACTGATCCAACATCAATAGTAGGTACCTCAAGTTCAGCACCAGTTTCAGCAACAACTACAGCAGCAGCAGAGCAAGAGGCCAGCCTGAGTATGGAGGAAATGATGAAAGAAATAAAGGCTCTGGAAGTACAGATGGCAGAATTGAAAGAGGCCAAAGAAAAGCTGGCCAAAATTGAGGTAAGATATGACAAATCAAAGATGGATGTAGCTGAGAAGACAAGGGAAGTAAAAACCCTAGAGAAAAGGATAAAAGAGCTGGAAAAGGAGCTTACTCTTGATAAGACTCTAGCTGAAGTCAAGAAAATTTTGTGGGCCAAAATTGGCCAATCCATTACTGACCAATGGCAATCCATTGAAACTATACATGAACAAATGGAATTGATAGGCTTAGCTCAATTTGAAAATCAAAAGGCTAGAGCATATTTAGGAAATATGTGTTGGCATTATGATACATATGTTGTACTTGATGGCAACCCACTCATCTCAGAAAATAAATTATAGTGTAGAGAAAAGTTCATGCACTTATATGCAGAGAAAAGTTTATTTCATGTAGAGAAAAGTTCACGCACTTTTATGCAGAGAAAAGTTTATTTCATGTAGAGAAAAGTTCACGCACTTTTATGCAGAGAAAAGTTTATTTCATGTAGAGAAAAAGTTCACGCACTTTCATGCAAGGAAAAGCGCGTATATGTTGGAGAACTTACCTTTGGTCCATGGTAGTTAGTCCTTGGTATTTGAACCGATGAGGAAAAGCACGTATATGTTGGAGAACTTACCTTTGGTCCATGGTAGTTAGTCCTTGGTATTTGAACCTATGAGGAAAAGTGTGTATATGTTGGAGAACTTACCTTTGGTCCATGGTAGTTAGTCCTTGGTATTTGAACCTATGAGGAAAAGCACGTATATGTTGGAGAACTTACCTTTGGTCCATGGTAGTTAGTCCTTGGTATTTGAACCTATGGTTTTGGACCATGGTACCTCGTCAAAAGTGTTGATCTCACGCAATTTCATGGTTGGTTCATGGTATTTGTCCGACAGTTTTTGATCCTATGGTTTTGGCCCGTGGTATTGCATCCAAAAGTGTTGATCTCACGTACTTTCATGGTTGGTTCATGGTATTAGTCCAACAGTTTTTTGATCCTATGGTTTTGGCCCGTGGTATTGTGAAAGGCCTAAGACTATAAAAGAGGAAGGAGATCATTTGGCAAAGCATCTTCTGAATTATTGAATATCTGATAAAGTGCTAGATCTGGAATATTGTGATTGGGTTTTGGTGCAGATCTGGATCTGAATGAAGAAGGAACCTGAGCGTAAGGAGAAGGATAAGTTCTATTGATGGGTCAAAATCTTAAGGCTGGAATAGTGGTATCTCTATATGATTTTGATCTGTGATATGTGGCATATGCTTGATCTATAAATCTAATAATCTGGGTCTGAATTATTGATGCATGTTTTATTTTACACATGTTATGATCTGGGTATGTCTGATGTAACAACTGCAAAGTTATAAGGAAATATTTGCAGATCTGTATGCGGGTTGGCTTTGGTGAAATCAGAGATTGATGATGCAAGTGTAGTTGATGGGTTTTTTGATGTTCTTGGATCCAGTTTGAAAATTTATGAAAAGTGGTCCTTGAAAGAAAAGAAGTAGGGGGTTGTAGCTCCCTTCCAGGAGAGACTGGAAAACGAGAGAGAGTTGTAGCTCACTGCAGGTTGCAGCCTGCGTACTGGTAAAGGACTGCACCAGTACAAAACCATTGTACAAGGAGTTTCTAATTTGAAAGAAGATAGAGACATATTGCAGCAGGTGGTTTTCACCCACATTGGGTTTCCACCTTACATCTTGTGTTCTTTGGTGTGACTATCTGTTTTCTTTGTTCATGCTCATTATTTTATGGTACTGACATGCAAAAATAATTTAAAGAATAAATAAGGAAGATTTATTAAAAGAACTTGATAATATTGATTCACCCCCCCTCTCAGTATTATTTCCAACAATTGGTATCAGAGCAGGTCCTTCAGAGAAGCTTGATCGCTTGAAGGAAGATCATTCATCATGAGCAACTATGAGAGGGAAGCATCAATCAGGCCACCAATTTTTGATGGGACAAACTTCAATTATTGGAAGGTAAGAGTTACTGCCTATCTTCAATCTTTTGGTACAGAAGTTTGGGATATCATAGATACAGGCTACACTTTTCCTTCAGCTACTCCTACAGATACGGCCGAAAAGAAGAAATATGAAACAAATGCTAAAGCAGTCAATACTCTGCTGGGATGCTTATCTCAAACAGAATTCGTGAAGGTTATGCAATATAAATCCGCAAAAGAAATATGGGACAAGATTGTCTTGAGCTACGAAGGAGATGAACAGGTAAAGCGTGCTAAACTTCAAACCCTCAGGATTCAGTATGAGAATCTCAGAATGTATAATGATGAAAGTGTGACTAACTATTTCCTTCGGGTAGATGAGATTGTTAATTGCATGAAAAACTTGGGTGAAGAAATAAAAGAGGCTATTGTGGTTGAAAAAGTTCTAAGATCATTGTCCCCCAAGTTTGAATCTAAAGTGTCTGCAATAGAAGAAAAAGAAAATCTACGAATTCTTACTATGTCTCAGCTACACGGAATTCTAACTGCTTATGAAATGAGAAAGGGAGGTCCATCAGACAGAAGAGAAGCTGTTTTCAAGGCTTCAGGCAAAGGAGACTATTATGAAGCAAGTCACGTGCCAGAAGAAGAAGAAGAAGAATCAAATTTTGTCAGAAATCTTCAAAGGGGAACTGGAAGGTTTAGAGGTAAGTTACCTTTTAAATGCTTTGCTTGTGGAAGAGTAGATCATTATGCTGCAAAATGTCCTCATAAGGATAAAGGAAAGGAACCTGCTAGATGGAACAAGAAACAGATTGCAAATAAGAAAAGCTACTACAGTCATGAAGATAGTGATGGTCTATCAAATAGTGACGAAGATGAACGAGGTAATGACTACAAACTCTTAATGGCATTTGAAGATGATGATTACATGGATGCTATAGATGTGGATAGCTTTTGTGAAGAAATTTCTAGACTCAAGACATGTATAGAAGAAAAGAATAGGATCATTGATACTCTACAACTTCAAATTGATGAAAAAGAAAAATATCTTGAAAAGTTAGAAGGCGAAATTGTTGGTCTTAGAAAAGAGATTGAGAAAACAAAGGCTATTAATCTTAAGTTTGTCAAAGGATCTGAAACTCTGGATGAGATCATCAATGTACAATGCTCTCCTCTAAACAAGACAGGTCTGGGCTATAATGGAGAAACTTCTCAAGCATCCACCTCAAAGAGTTATCTTGATGCAGCAAGAAGGAATGAGCAAAAGCACAATGGAGATCACCAAGTAAAGCAGGGACCAATTACAAACAAAGACTATCAGGCAAATCAGGGGCAATCTGTCTTAAGGATGAACAAAAGCTACAACCAGCCACAGGTAAAATCCTCTCAATTTGCTTCAAGAATGAATGACAATAGAAATTACAATCGTTTGGCCGGAAGAATTGATAACTACAGAAATTTCTTCAATGGACAATGCTTTTCTTGCCATAACTTTGGTCACAAAGCAGCTCAATGTGTTGCATATAAAACGATCATGACTAGAGAAGCTCAAAAACAAAGAAGTATGACCGGGATTACAAAAAGGACCTATAACAACTTTTCGGTTCTTGAAAATGAAGTTGAATGTTCTATTTGCAATAACTTTGGTCATGAAGATTCTGAATGTAGGAGCAGGTTTCAGCAGACAAAGGAACAAGCCTCAAGCACCAAAACATGGAGAATAAAGGAACCACAAACAGAAAGATGTGGGATAGCATTTTATGCAGAGGGACAGGAAAATCTATGGTACATTGACAGTGGATGTTCGAAGCATATGACAGGTGATAAAGAAAAACTTGAATCATATTCTGCTCTAGAAAAAGGAAAGAAAGTTTCTTTTGGAAATGATACTCCTGCAACTATAAAAGGAAAAGGCACTGCTCAGTTAAAAGAAAAGGTCAAAGCTGGAAATGTTTTGTATGTTGATGGATTGAAACATAATCTTCTAAGTGTCAGCCAGATGTGTGATCAAAGAACCGAGGTGATATTCAGATCAAATGGATGTCTTGTTCGTGATCTTGATACAGGTAAAACAGTGATCAAAGGTAAAAGAACTCCAAATAATCTATACATATTTGAAGAAGGACAACAACAATGCTATCTGAGCAAGGATGATGAGCACTGGTTATGGCACCGGAGGTTGGGGCATCTAAGCTTTTCAAAAATAAGGAAAGCATGCAAATATCAGGCAGTTCGTGGTCTTCCAGATATCAAAGTTCCAGACAACACCATATGCAAATCATGTCAGTTTGGAAAGAAAACCAGAACTACCTTTCCGGAAAAGGAAGGATCAGCTAGCATGCCTCTTGAGCTAGTACATACAGATACATGTGGTCCATTCAGGAAAAGGACACCTCGAGGAGAAGAATACTTGATATTATTCATTGACGATTTCTCCAGGTTTGTATGGTTAGGACTTATGAAGCATAAAGATGAAGCATTCGAAAAATTCAAATCCTTTAAAGCCTTGGTTGAAAATGAATCAGGATACAAAATTAAGTGCCTTAGATCTGACAGAGGTGGGGAGTTTACCTCAAATGAATTTTTCGATTTCTGTGAAGAACATGGGATAAGAAGAGAATTCTCTACAGCTAGAACTCCTCAGCAAAATGGAGTGGTGGAAAGAATGAACAGAACTGTCCAACAAATGGCTCGTGCTATGCTTGATGAGTCTGGAACTCCCGCAACTTTCTGGGGTGAAGCAGCACATGCTGCGGTTATTATTCTCAACAAAACAAATGTCCGGGTGAACAGCACTCAAACCCCTCATGAGCTCTGGTATGGTGAGACTCCTTCGGTAAAGCACTTCAAAATCTTTGGGAGCAAATGCTATATTAAAAATACTGATGATCAACTTGGCAAACTTGAACCTAGAGCAGATGAAGGCATTCTTCTTGGTTATTCTCCACACAGCAAAGCATACAAATGCTACAATAAAAGACTTGGAAGAATTGTTGACAGCATTGATGTAGTGGTTGATGAGAAGGGATACATTCCTAGGCAAGTAAATCATGAAGATATCGAAGAAGATGAAGGCCATCCTCAAAGACAGAATGATGAAGAAGAAGAACCTCAAGAAGAACCAGAGGAGCAGATAAGGATAGAAGAGAAGACTCCATCTAGATATGTTCAGAAGAATCATCCAGAATCTCAGATTTTGGGACAAAAAGAAGCAGGTGTATAAACAAGAAGAACAATTGCAGAAGCTTCAAGCTATTTGGCATTACTCTCGTCCACTGAACCACAAAATGTGAAAGAGGCATGCAAAGATGAATGTTGGGTCAAAGCAATGGATGAAGAACTTGAGCAGATTGAAAAGAACAACACTTGGGAGCTGGTTCCTAGACCAAAGGATAAGAACGTTATAGGGACAAAATGGGTCTTCAAAAATAAATTGAATGAAAATGGAGAAGTAATTAGAAACAAGGCTAGACTTGTTTGTAAAGGGTATGCGCAGCAAGAAGGAATAGATTTTGAAGAAACCTTTGCTCCTGTTGCACGACTTGAGGCCATCCGAATGTTCCTTGCTCTCTCAAGCTTTCAAAACTTCAAAGTATTTCAAATGGACGTGAAATCAGCCTTTCTGAATGGAGACTTGGAAGAAGAAGTATACATTGAGCAGCCAGATGGTTTCATTCTTGGAAATGATCCAAATCTTGTATGCAGATTGAAAAAGGCTCTCTATGGTCTCAAACAAGCTCCAAGGGCTTGGTACTATCGTTTGGACAAATATCTTCATCAACAAGGTTTTTAAAAAGGATCAGCAGACAACAATCTTTATATAAAAGTTGAAAATGACAAATTGCTAATACTTGTTGTGTATGTAGATGACATTATCTTTGGCAGCAATGAAGAAGCTATGAGTCAAAGCTTTGCCTTGGTGATGCAGAAAGAATTCGAAATGTCCTTGCTGGGAGAACTGACATATTTTCTTGGTTTGCAAATCCAACAAAAGGAAGGAGGGATCTTTTTGTCTCAAACCAAGTATCTCAAGCAGATTTTGAAGAAATATGGCATGGAAGATGCAAAACCAGTATGTACACCCATGGTCACAGGATGTAGCCTCAGTGCAAATGATGAATCAGCAGCAGTGCATCAACCAACCTACAGATCTATGATTGGAAGTCTACTTTATTTGACAGGTACCCGACCAGACATCATGCATGCAGTGGGAATAGTTGGAAGATTTCAAGCAAATCCGAAGGAAACTCATCTTCAGGCAGTGAAGAGAATCTTTAAATATCTTCAAGGGACTCAAAATTATGGCTTATGGTATCCTAGAGATATAGATCTCACACTTCATGCTTATACAGATGCAGATTGGGCAGGAAGCGTGGATGACAGGAAGAGCACAAGTGGTGGTGCGTTCTTTATGGGCTCCAGATTGGTATCTTGGTTCAGCAAGAAACAGAGTTCGATTGCCTTGTCTACAGCTGAAGCAGAATATGTTGCTGCTGCATCTTGCTGCACTCAACTCCTTTGGATGATGCAGACCTTGCAGGACTTTCAAATCACTTGTACACCACCTATCTCCATCTTATGTGATAACACAAGTGCAATCAGCATTTCAAAGAACCCAGTCATGCATTCAAAGACCAAGCACATACCGATCAAGTATCATTTTCTCCGGGAACAAGTACTTGAACAAAAGGTCAAGTTGGAGTATGTTCCTTCTAAGGAACAAGTTGCTGATATACTCACCAAACCATTGCCCAGGGAGACCTTTGAATACCTCAGGCAAAAGCTGGGGGTTGTTGATGCATCATCTTGTTGAATCTCTTCTGATTGTTGGTTGTACGCAAGGTTCATCTGAAGTATATGCGTACATGTGCTGGGTTGCAGATTGGTCAAAGATCGAATGGCACAGGTTCAGGGGGAGCATATCATGCATTGTTGGCATTATGGAGGAAGTACAGAAGGAGATCATGGATGCTGGTTTGAATATTGCTGCAATACGTCTCTATCTCCTTCATGGTCATGGATTATGGTTCTTCTTTGTAGATCTGGTTTATAGTCAGGGGGAGCATGTTCTTAGGGGGAGCATAACCCTTTGCCCTTGATGTCAAAGGGGGAGAGTGATTGGTTGTTGTTGCCATCAAGTCCAAAGGGGGAGATTGTTGGCATTATGATACATATGTTGTACTTGATGGCAACCCACTCATCTCAGAAAATAAATTATAGTGTAGAGAAAAGTTCACGCAGTTATATGCAGAGAAAAGTTTATTTCATGTAGAGAAAAGTTCACGCACTTTTATGCAGAGAAAAGTTTATTTCATGTAGAGAAAAGTTCACGCACTTTTATGCAGAGAAAAGTTTATTTCATGTAGAGAAAAAGTTCACGCACTTTCATGCAAGGAAAAGCGCGTATATGTTGGAGAACTTACCTTTGGTCCATGGTAGTTAGTCCTTGGTATTTGAACCTATGAGGAAAAGCACGTATATGTTGGAGAACTTAACTTTGGTCCATGGTAGTTAGTCCTTGGTATTTGAACCTATGAGGAAAAGCGCATATATGTTGGAGAACTTACCTTTGGTCCATGATAGTTAGTCCTTGGTATTTGAACCTATGAGGAAAAGCGCGTATATGTTGGAGAACTTACCTTTGGTCCATGGTAGTTAGTCCTTGGTATTTGAACCTATGGTTTTGGACCATGGTACCTCGTCAAAAGTGTTGATCTCACGCAATTTCATGGTTGGTTCATGGTATTTGTCCGACAGTTTTTGATCCTATGGTTTTGGCCCGTGGTATTGCATCCAAAAGTGTTGATCTCACGTACTTTCATGGTTGGTTCATGGTATTAGTCCAACAGTTTTTTGATCCTATGGTTTTGGCCCGTGGTATTGTGAAAGGCCTAAGACTATAAAAGAGGAAGGAGATCATTTGGCAAAGCATCTTCTGAATTATCGAATATCTGATAAAGTGCTAGATCTGGAATATTGTGATTGGGTTTTGGTTTAGATCTGGATCTGAATGAAGAAGGAACCTGAGCGTAAGGAGAAGGATAAGTTCTATTGATGGGTCAAAATCTTAAGGCTGGAATAGTGGTATCTCTATATGATTTTGATCTGTGATATGTGGCATATGCTTGATCTATAAATCTAATAATCTGGGTCTGAATTATTGATGCATGTTTTATTTTACACATGTTATGATCTGGGTATGTCTGATGTAACAACTGCAAAGTTATAAGGAAATATTTGCAGATCTGTATGCGGGTTGGCTTTGGTGAAATCAGAGATTAATGATGCAAGTGTAGTTGATGGGTTTTTTGATGTTCTTGGATCCAGTTTGAAAATTTATGAAAAGTGGTCATTGAAAGAAAAGAAGTAGGGGGTTGTAGCTCCCTTCCAGGAGAGACTGGAAAACGAGAGAGAGTTGTAGCTCACTGCAGGTTGCAGCCTGCGTACTGGTAAAGGACTGCACCAGTACAAAACCATTGTAAAAGGAGTTTCTAATTTGAAAGAAGATAGAGACATATTGCAGCAGGTGGTTTTCACCCACATTGGGTTTCCACCTTACATCTTGTGTTCTTTGGTGTGACTATCTGTTTTCTTTGTTCATGCTCATTATTTTATGGTACTAACATGCAAAAATAATTTAAAGAATAAATAAGGAAGATTTATTAAAAGAACTTGATAATACTGATTCACCCCCCCTCTCAGTATTATTTCCAACAATATGCCTGAGCAAGCCAATAGAATGATCCAAGTTCTCAACACTCATACCAAAGAGCAGTTGGCAGCAATAGGTATTAGGAATAGGATAGATACCATCTTACTAGTAAAAAGGGTGCTGACCCTAAGGAATTTTGTGCAAACTCTGGAAAGAAAATGCCAAGAAATGCAGGCAGAGGTAAATGACTTTAGAATAAAGTTTGCAGCATTACAGAGCAGAGGGCTACCCAGTTTATTAACCAGCGCTGGAAGACTGCTGTCACATGAGCAATATGCCAACAGGGTAAACAACTATGCCTCCAATCAAATTACAACATCCTCAAGCACCTCAGAAGAAACAGGGCCTCCCTCTGGACAAAGTCTTTATGACAAACTAGAAAATATGTTCTATATTAAACATGAGATAAACCATCTTTTTGAAGTCCAGCCCAACTTTTATAGATACACTGAAGCTGATGAAACACTGATAAAGATACAAAGACATCAGTTGCCTACAGAGGATTGGTGGAAAGGAATGCTGGAGACATTGCTCAGGTAATTTTGTTTATTTTTTCTTTTGGTCAGCTACAGGTCGACAATTGTAGAGGCACGGTCTACTTATCAAAGGGTAAAAAACAACACAAAGCAGAAATGGAATGGTCACTACAGCTCGTTAATGCAAAAAAAATCAAGCACTGATGACAAGGCCAAGACAGCGACAAGCAACATAGCAACATCAAGGCAGCAAACGCAGAATGAATGCGCAGCAACCAGCTGACTCACTCAGCCCAGAAAGTCAAAATACCTCTGACAAATTGGACAGCTAGCACATTCATATTTACTGTAGCATTTATTCCCTCATTTACTGTTTCTTAAGAGTTGGTAAAGGAAGTTATGAGTTCAAGACTTATCTTCATGATATTTTGTATCTCCCTTTTTGTATAAATACCTCCCCATAGTATGTATTTGGGGTTGGTGATTTTCTCTCTGGACTGCGCTATAAATTCTGAGACTATTTTAATACAAAAGCTGTTGAAGTTCACTGTTGATGATCGTCTGAATGTGAATTTGATGTTCTGGGACCTGCTATAGAAATTCTTGTGTCATTCTATGGATCAATAAGTTATTCTAAACTGTGTTTTATGTTATCTATGTTTCCAAATTTCATATGTGTTCCATAATCTTGGTAGCAAAGAAAAAGAATAGCTCAGGATTTTTTTAAGTGCACCCTGTGTTCAATCTCTGCTATTAATTGTGTTTTCCTCAGAATTAGTCATAAATATGAATTCTTAATTGCTCATGTTTGTGCTAATTCCTTCATTTTGAATACTATTTAGGAATTCTTAATTGCTCCTGAATAATATTCATGCACTTTCCTTCTGCCAGCATAATGAAAGATTCTTGATTGCCTTTCATTCCTTGACTTCATTCCATCGATTTGCAGATTTGAAAAATTGTTCCTACAGGCTCCATGTTCTAAAAGCCTTTTGAATTAATGTGATTGTGATGTCTGATGACTTGGCACAAAGAGTTGGGGAAATCCTTATTTATCCACCCGAAAAATGTTTTCTCTTTATTATCACTTTATTTATATTTAACTTCGCATCGCATTTCCTTGAGGCGAGTATTATTTGTCTTTGTTGGGATTGAGATATGCGAGATCCAAGAATATTATCGCATCGAAAAGTTTCAACCCATTAAACCTATCGCTTGGAATTTGCGATGCGATAGGCGATATGCAATCGCTTTATCGCATCACATGTTTGTCAATGATTTGCTTAAGAAGCTCTAAGGTTGAGACTTTAGCATCGCAATAATATCATACGGATTGTATGTTTTTTAACCTTAAGCAATTTGTGATGTGTGTTGTTTTTAGAGGGTTTTTTTTGAAGCACTTTTATTTAAAAAAATGAGAAACAAAGAAATTGATTTATATGTAGAGATTTTATTGCTTTTTTCACAAACTAAAGAGGCCTTATTTATTATTTAGCATCTAAGAATAAAATTAAGAAAAATTTGAAATGGGGGGGTTTTTGTATAGCACAACACAACATTCTGCTTCCATTTACATTATTTGTATTCATCAGAGAGTTAAAAAATTTCAAACAAGTACTATGGTTGTGTGCCCAGTTGCTCGAAATTATTCCTTTACGTTTTGAGGTTCATAAGCATGCCAAGCAGTCTAAACAACAAGAAAAATAGACATCAAAATTTTCTACATAGGGTCACTCAGATAAGTCCATTGCAAGTGGTTAGCCCTTGCTATCCACTCTTCCACTCGTAAATACTATCTTCACAAAAGATCTCCAACATTGGTCTTCCATGTATTGTTTCAATTTCCGAGGGCTTCTTCACCTCAATTGGAGGAGTGAATGATTTTGACTTACCATAACCAACTTGAGCTCACCCAAGCTCATGAGAAATAACAAAAACATATCACTCAACTTATGCAAAACCGAGATTCACTGTAGTAGCAACTTTATCAAGTTAAAGAGGAGTGAGATAAGCTCCAACAATAGAAAGAGAGAGCTGAGAAGGAGATAATGGATGTCAATTCTAAAATAATTCAAATGTGGTATGCATTATCGAAGGTAAGCTCTAATTTTCCCAAAGATATTTTGGCTTATGGTCCCATTCAGTGCCTATAGTTTCTTGAGGATGCTTGGACCATTTTAGCAACTGAGAATAAATCCCTTTAGGACACTATTTCTAAGTTGTGGGAGAAGCTACTAGACCCAACAACATAATTCATCTAGCAGATCAATTGTGTTGCGGAGAAAGCTATTACTATTCACTCCAAACTCCAGAAGAAGACAATGGACTCTCAAAACATTTTGAGGCAAGTACAAGATTGGGAAGGTCTTTTGTTTAAACACAACTAGACAGTCTTTGAGTTGTAGGAGAAAGTCAAGAAGATCATGGAATATGATCCCTCCATCATAGATCTCGTTGATGAGTAGAAGGTTTTTGCAAAAATATCCCAAATAGATGCTTAGATTACTGCTTTGGAGAATGAATCACACCAAGATAAGCAAATAATCTGAGACCTTAAGCCTATTTTTTAGCCATAGTATTTGCAGTTACACCAAATCAATTTGGCCATAAAAACTAAATGGAATACATTTCTTGCAACTCGATCTGAGGCACAAAATGCTACCTTAACCCAAAATTTTGTTAATCAGAACACCACATTGATGAAAACATGGCTAGATCATTTGGATATGTACAATGACTTCTACCAAAAAGTTTTGCAAACTATTCCTGAGTTGGGTCCTTCATTTGAAGGAGAAACATCTAAGTGAGCAAAGGAAGGAGCAGTTGAGCAAGTGAAAGATTGACTCAAGGGAAAGTCAATAGGTTGTGGTTGGGACCTACTGGGTCCTTCATTTTTGGACAATTTTGGTTAGAGAATGAATGCGGAAAATAGGAAGTGCAAGACTGAAAAATAATGGTTAATTTGGCTAGAAGTCAGCAACGAAAAGAAGGAAGAAAAAATCAATGGACCAAGCAGTTATTTTGGAACTCACCAAGTGCACGCAAAGAAGGATCAGGTAGTTATAGTTTGAAGGAATCAAACAAGTGTGGACCAAGTGAGTGTGAAGTGGATTGATCCTATCAAAGTGATTCAAGTTGATCCTATCAAGTGGCTATTGGTTAAAGTTGACAACATCAAAGGAGTTAAAGTTGATGAGATAAACATGCCAAAACTATATAAAGATATGCCAAGGTGATTTTCATGGAGAGAAGAAGAGATAGCGAAGAAAGGCTGACATAATGCTAAAATTTAGACTCATATACTAATATTGTAATTATGTATCTATAATGGGGATTCTTGGGATGGTATTTGAAAGTTATAGCTGAGATATTGCAGATTTATAACTGTAATGATGATCTGGATTGATAATAATAAGAGAAGACTATTGCAGGGAGATTCATTGCATAATGTGTGTATATATGTGTGATTGTGTGCCTATATTTATTTATTTTTAGATTCCTATTAAGATCTTATACATAATAAAGCTTTTGTTTTTTCTTGCATAATGGTTTCTAATATCTCTATAATAAGTAATGGCTATTAATATATATTTAACTAGTAAAATGCACCCTTTCACCATCTAAACCCCAACCATCACACCTAAGTCCTAGTTGCATTTCGGGCGAGACTTTCTTCCTTGCGGAAGATAAAAAATGGCAATGCTAAGCTAGATTACGACAAATTCTTTTATTGGCCCCCAGAAGTAGAACCATTGTTTTTGTAAAAAAATTCGCCGACATAAATTTCCCCATTAGATGCTAGAGATATTCACATCCTACCCCGTGAAAGTTAAGTCATGACTTAAAGTGGAGGGATCATAGGAGAAAAAGGTTGAGAGATGGAGAATTTATTGTCAGTAAACATAAACTTTCATGTCTCTCTCTAGGAGCATGGATGAAGGTCACAAGTGGTTCGTGAAGGAGCAAAGAATATAAAGTTCCCCTTAGAGAAATTGGAGAATGGAAAGATGCTTATGTGTGATCTGTCACAAGTTCTTCTCTCCTCTTGGCTTGTAAGCTCTAATTGTAGCTCTGATTTCTATAATTAGAACCTACACATACAATCAACACAAGCCAAATATCTATGACATCTATGTAACATTATCCAATCACTTTATTCAATGGATCAACATAGCATTGAAATATATGAATGTAAATATATCATAACACATATAGGAAAAAAATATACTTTTTGTATTAATATGAAAAGGAGAGAGTTTACAACCAAAAACGGAGGTTGATCTTGTAGAGATCTCCCCAAGTTGACTTATCCTTCCTTGTCACAAAGCACACCTCAATGTCACCCTAATGAATTGAAATGATAAATCTATTAGGTTCAAAGAAGCAGCATGAGGGTATGATTAGTCTACAAAATCCAACCTTGATGTTGTAGATGACTGTAGATTTATAATCCTTCTTCACCCATTCAATCTTCTTCCTCTTTGTATGGTGATAGCCTCAATGTTAGTAACCAGGTGGATAAGAAGAAGAAGAAAAGGAAGATTAAGAAGAAGCAAAGTAAGCAAAGGGCCAACCAAGAAGCCATTGCTACAGATGCCACTGATGTTCAAAAACCTTCAAAGCCCTGTAAAATGAAATTCACTTACATGATTTGTAAGGTTTATCACCTTCTAAGAGATTGTCTTGGTATTCCACATGTGTTAGAAGTGTGGTCCACAAGCTCAGATAAGGCTTTGTCATCAACCTCTGGAGATCATGTTGGTGATAAACCATCAACTAGTGATAGTAACGTCCATGGGAAGAAGGGGAAAGTGAACTTTACTTGTAGGTTATGTGAAGGAAATCATCATATTCACCTTTGTCCTTATGTATTAAGCCTAAAAAGTATTGGAAAACCTTACAAGTTATCAACCTCATCTTGCGGCTGGTTATCAAAATCTTTCTCCCAATCCTCCACTAGTTGATGAAGTGATTGATCAGAATCTGAATCTAATCAACCAAAATCTCTCTGAACATGAATTTCATGAGTCTGTTCCTGAACAACCACTAGTTGAGAAAATGGTTGATTCGATTCCACCTTCAGTTGATTGTACCTTTCCCATAGAGAGTGAAGTTAATACCACTTAGGTTCTTCTCATTTCTTCAGATTCCAATGAACTAGAGGACAATCCTCCCATTCCTAAGGCACATGGGATAACTTCTCCCATTCCCATAACACAAGGGATAATTTCTCTCATTCCAAATGAATGAGGGGGTAGTCCTCTCATTCCCAGAACACCCCCTTCAAGTAGTATGGTCACTTCCTTTTATTGGATATGACTAGCAGGATATCATTTTCCTCCTTACATGCCATTCCATATCATTATGCAAGCTTATAACGTGCCTGTACCTAGAATAGTCATAGACGAAGGCACATATTTTAGTATTTTGTCCTCAACTACTTAGCAAGAATTCATTTCTCCACATCTTGTGCCCATTACCTAGAATCTGTTGGCCTTTAACAGAGGAACCAATCAACCATTAGGGATCTTTCCTCAGTTACCTATTACTTTGGGAGGATAAATTGTCTATATTAATGTGATAGTAGTCCAAGGCCCTTTGAATTTTAGTTTACTCCTTGGTTGTGACTATGTTTATGATGTGGGAGATTTTGTCGCTTCACTCTTTCATGTGATGTGTTTCCCACATGAAGGAATAATAGTGACCATTGATCAACTTTCGTTCATTAGTCCTAATTTGATTCCTAATAAACCAACTTCCATAAATGTCCTTATATGCAAGTTCTAACTCCCTCACCACAAATTAATGATGTGGCCACTTGTTCCATGCCTACGACAAATGATGATATAGTAGGTGATGTAGTGCATCATTTACTGGGGTCATTGGAGTTTGATCTATCCATTGGATCCTTTGATACCTTCCAAAGCATTGTTCTCCCATCCGATGAGAACCTCTTGGAATCCATGGCCTACTAGAGGTCATGATCAAATCTTCTATGAGAAGAGTTACTTGTCTTATGCCAATATCGTTAAAAATGAAACAAGGTCCCTTTAGCATAGTTCTTTTCCTATGTCAAGCTCATTAAAACATGAAACAAATCTCCCTCCAATTCGAGTCATTGATTAGATCTCGTAAATTCCCAATCAAGTATTTCACTTGATCTTGTAAATGAACCTTCATTCCATCCACTTGTTAGTAACCGATAGTCTACTTAGGTGAATGAAATGAGGCTTGGGGGCCATGTCCCTGGGATTGGGTCATTATGTTGGGGGCATGCAAATTTATATCAATCATAGTTTTCCTTTTTCAAGCTTGTGTAAAAATGAAACCAATTTCAAGCATAGTTTCCCATGTTTCAAGCTTGTTTAAAAATTAAATCATTCCCACTTTACCTCTCGTGATTTCCATTTTTTATCATCCTGTTTTTTCTAGATGAACCTTGGTTTTCTAATTCCATCATCACCATCTTCTTGGCTAGTCATATGCTTTCACTTGGTTGTTTTACCCTTTCTCAGGGAATAGTTGTGATGAGTGGTCTTATTAACCAACCACTTGACCTTTGTGTGTTTTGAGCAATTCCATCATGACCGAAACTAGTTGCTACCCTTTATACCACTTTTTCCTCTAGGAGGAGCCCTGTTTAGCTCCTTTTTAGACTTTGCAACATGAAAATATTACAGAGCACTTGTATTTTCGAACTCGTTAAAGTAAATTAAAATAAATCTACTCAATATAAGTTTAACCCTTTTCCAAACTAAGATAGACTATTTATGAAAAAGGAATACCTTAGTCGAACATGGCTAAGAGGTTCTCCTAAGTATTGTTTTCTGCCTTTTTGGACTCAAGAGACTATTTACAAAAAGGAACCTTTGGAGTTTTCTTTTTCGCCTCTTTTTTAAACTCCCTAAACATGAAAAAGGGGTCGAGTTATACCTTCTTTTGACTCGTAAAAGAATAAAAAAATGACGGAATTGTTGAAAATGGTGGGACTGAGCCACTCCTTCTCAGGGTTCGTTAAACATACTCAGAGGGATTCATTCGAAGCATGAACTTATAGATCAAGCATATTTTATCCTCCTTAATCTTATTAAAAAATAAAGAGGTACTGACGAGAAATGGTTGGGGAAATTGGGAAAATAGGGTGCTCTATCTATTATTGGTTGCGAGTCACTCTTGAACATGACACTCTTCCACTTCATCTTCCTGGCTATTGGGTTGGGAAATCCGATTGTCTTTTGGTTCATCATACCATATCAAAGCCTTCATTTTTTGTTTTGGGTCAATGCTTCCAACTCCATTTAGTGCCACCGATGTGTTCAAGAGAATTCATTCAGTTGATATTTGCTACGATACTCTTAAGCCTTCGTTCCATGTTTGTCGTTCCTGAACCAATTTTAGATCAATGTCATTCTATCTCAAATCATGATACTCATTTCGTGTTGTTGATGGAGGAATACATAGGGGCCCTCCTGCGATGAGTCACTTCCTGTTGACATTAGCTCATTACCCAGATGTGGACTTAGAAACTCTTCCTTCAATACCTTGGGGATTGCTTACATCAATGGTTAGTTTCCTCACTCTTGCTGACATGTTTACATCATTGGATTTTCAAGGACAGGTTTTCTGTGGGGTTTGACTTCAACTCATTCATTCACACCATATGGATTGTAATTTTTTACCTTTAGATACATTAACATCATTAGTGGTTTCTCTTGTGTTTGTTAACGCCTTACATCATTGGCCGTAATTAGACGGTGTCTACCATGTTTGACTCTAGCTCTTTTATTCACATGGTTAGACTCATACATTGAACGATCAAGTGAGCGAGATAGAAGACCTCGAATTTAGTTCCATCCATTCGGGTTGCGATTTTAGGATTAATGCAAGATTACAAAGCATGATAGCTATGATCATACAAATAGTCATCCAATCATGGATACACACTTTGTCATCAGTGGACATGTCTTCTTGATCATTTTATATGTAATGTTAGCTTATGTGATGAGCATGGGTATGCCTCCCTCAGCAGAAAATCTCATGTATTGTAACAAATGATTATCTCACCAGTTTTTATGGGTCCAAAATTGTCACAAGGTAAAGCACTTCAGTCACCAGTTGTTGTTTCTGGTTTTGAGCTTTAGGGGGCAATCTATTAAAGGCCATTTTGTCACATATGGTCAATAAGCCTACAAATTGGATCAATCAACATCCATGAACACCTTCTCATCATCCCTATACAAATCCCTAAGCATGACTCTTCCATATCCTTGATATTTTGGGTTTGAATGCTTCATTTTAGTGCTTTTAAGGCTCAACACACCTTGGCCCTTTAGGGACCTACGTTTAGCAGCAGGTTGCTCCATTTTGCACCAATTCTAATAAACAACAGGTTGTCCCTTGTTGGGGGTGTTCTGATTTTAGAAATCCAGGAAAGATAAAAAGAATCCTAAAGCTTCCTCTTCTAGAAGCTTCCAAGAGTTGTTTCAACCATTTATCTTAAATCCTATCTGATCCTACCTTGGATATTTCACCTCTTATCCATTGATCTCATCCTCCCATCAAGAGTGGATCTCAAGCCTAGATTGGTAAATGGATAAGAATTCCTAAACTACCACACTCTCCTATAAATATACAACCATCTACAACATCATGGTTGGATTTTGGAGACTAATCATACCCTCATTCTAATTCTTTGAACCTAAGAGAGTTTCCATGCATTTGGGTGACATTGAGGTGTGCTTTATGACAAGGAAGGATAAGTCAAATTGGGGAGATCTCTACAATATCAACTTCCATTTTTGGTTGTAAACTCTCTCCTTTTCATAGTAATACATAGAGTATATCGTTTTCTTATATGTGTTATGACATGTTTACATTCATATATTTCAATTCTATGTTGATACATTCAATAAAATGATTGGATAATGCTACATAGATGTCGTAGATATTTGGTTTGTGTTGATTGTATGTGCATGTTCTAATTATAGCAATCAGAGTTACGATTGGATCTTACAAGCCGAGAGGAGAGAAGAGCTTGCGACAGATCACAATGAAGCATATTTCCATTCTTTGATTTCTTTAAGGGGAACTTTATATGATTTTCTTTATGTTGTTCTAAACCAGGACACTAGGTCTAGGGAAGATACTTTTTTCTGTAGTCCTAAATTCCGAATAACACTTGGGGCTAGATAATAGAAAATGGCATGTGACTATATTTAATTGGAAACTCTTTGGAGTTAATGGAATATATTTAATTGATGGAGTTATATTTGGCAGATATTTAAATAATGTATTTCTTTAAAATCTTTGATAGTGGTTTTATAGAGCACGAAGAATATGGTATATATATTATATTTGGAACCACTTAATATTTAATCCTTTAGGCTTGTGCATGAAATAATTCGAAAACTTTTGGATTTTGGCAGTTATGCCAAAGATAAGAATAGAGTGTTAAAACTTGATAACAAATGCATGAATGAGTTGGTAGCTCAGAATGGCAGAACGAATAGTTAAGAGGCAGATTTGGAAGTTAAGCTAAATTTGGAGCTAGCCAAATTTAGAAGAAGTTGTGCTAAATCTTGTAACTCATGAGAATTGAGGAAAAGAATAGTTCAACTCAGTTCTTCTCAAGAAAATAGTAGAGAAAAGTTTGATGAATTAAATAGAATATTTAGAAGAGTTAATTGAAGTAGTAGAAAGACACAAATATAATATTCATGCAAGAATTCAAGAGAAATTTAACTAAAGTATCAATCCAAAAATATTAGTCCAAATTCCTTTATAAGCATAATCAAATTTGCAAGCTGAAGAAGTGTGTAGGAGTGCAATTGCGTTGGTTGGTAGAGGTGTGTGAGAGGTTGTTGGCACAACTTGATGCAACAAGGGTGAACCAGACATCAAATTTGATATTTGAAGAGGTGCAATTGGTGATATTTTTTGAATGTTGTTTTGATGAAGAGACTTTTATGGTGAGATTGATGTTGTTGGTATAGTGGGTGATTTTTTCAGTAATTAGAGATTGTTGAAGGTGTTTGTTTTGTGGCTTTGGTGAGTGGATAAGGTAAGAAAAATATTTTTTATGAAAGGACGTGGCCTATTTATTTGAATTTGAAAATGGATGAAAGATGGATCGACAGGGCTAGCAAGTGGTAGCTTGCATTCCAAGGGAAAGAGTCACTTTTAGTAGTGGTTGATAAATGAGCAGGGGAAATATTCTGTTTTAGTGAAAACTGATAAATGAGCAGGGGAAACAATCCCTTTTAGTGAAAACTAATAAACGAGCAGGGATATAAGTTCCTTTTAGTAGCATTTGATAAACCTATAAGTAGAAGCTTGTGGGGCAATGATGCAATAAGAAGTTAAAGCTTGTGTTTGCCAAAGAAATACAATGAAGATTGATGTCTTATGTATATGTTGCACATGTAATTGATGATAAAAATGATGTTTTTCTTTACATGATTTATCACATAAGTGATTGCTAAACTGTTTGAAAAGTACAATTTGTGAAGAGTTGTAAATTTGGTCAGACTATGGATTCACGCCCTTGCTCCCCCCTCTCTCAGCAGTATCTTGGTTTCCATTGTTTCTAAAAGATGATAAAGAATCACTCAGGCATTGATTGAGGAAGAGGGATAGATAATTCACGGGCTGGAGTAATGAAGGAAGCAAGAGGAAGTGTTATGGAAAAAACAATCTAGGATTCAATGGCTAAGAGAGGAGGAACAAAATACAAGGTTCTTCCATAAAGCTATGATAAAGCATAACAACCATAACCAGATATTTTCCCTCAAATTGAGAGAAGAAAAATGACTACTATAGCATGTGGATATGGAAGATAAGTTTCTATCATATTATCAAGATTTGCTGACAAAAGTAGACCCTGAAAGAGAGGTGGCTATTGCTCTCACTACCACTCACATTCCTAATATTATTAATGAAAATCAAAATTCAACGTTAAGGTGGAAAATTTCATATCTGGAAGTGGAGGAAGTAGTGAAGGAAATTCCAAGTAACAAATCACTTGGGTTGGATGGATTTACCATAGACTTCTTCATAGACTATTGGCAAGTTATTAGAGAATAAGTCCTTTATTTAATGGAGGAATCATGAATACTTAATAAGGTATGGTCTAGTTTAAATACAACTTTTCTCACACATATTCCTAAGAGCAAAAGATCTAGTTATCCTAATGGCTTTAGGTTGATATCCATTTGCAATGTAGTGTACAATATTATAACTTATGTCATTTTGAAAAGGCTTAAACCCAACCTTAACCACATTATTTCCCTAAGCAAAAGGGATGGGATTGTCATGGCTAATGAAATTACCCACTCACTCAAAAAATATATAAGGTTAGGTATAATCATTAAGGTGGATTTATATAAAGCCTGTTATAGGCTTAATTCAAAATACTTTCTCAAAATTCTGGCAACTTTTGGATTCTCTAATCAATGTATCAATTGGATTAAATCTTTGATCTCCACCCCCTTTTTTCTCTATTACATTGAATGGATCTACAACTCACATCTTCAGAGTATCTCGATGCCTGTGACAAGGGGATCCTGTATCCTCCTTTTTTTACCATGGCTACCGTTGCTTTGTGTAGGTACGTCAAGGTGGAATTCAATCAAGAAGAAACTAAAGGCATTCACATTTTTGGCCAAGATTTTCCAATTATGAATCAATAATTTATTGATGATGTTATCACTTAGATTTTCCCTGAAGTTGTAAGAAGAGGGAAAGGGGTCCGAGGTAACAACAAACCAACTTTTAGGTACAGAATCTAGCCAATCTGTATCCAGAGAGGGCTCTCTCTTTAAGGTTTAGCTTTGTTTTGGAAGATATTAGGCTAGTTATGAAGGCTTGGGGCTTTTGATTGTGTTTGGTGGTGAAATTTAGTAGCAGAGGGGTAGGATTGAATATTTTAGGCCATTGGGCTAATGGATTCAAAGAAGATGGCTCAACTAGATTTGGTTTTTCAACAAAGGATGGCTTCATAGGGCAAGATATCTAAACAGGGAGCAAATAGAGACTTGAAAAGATGGAATGGACTTAAAAGGGATTGTTGGGTTGTGTTATATTCTTTCCACGTAGTTAATAGGGGGTTTGAGGGGCACCTGTAACCCCATTTTATGGGGTTCAGGGCAGCACCACCGAAAATTTTGGTTTTGGACCCTATGTTAGGTTGGGTGGACACACCTATGGTTTTTTCCATGATTTTCGCACATGTTTTTAGATGCGATGGTTTTTGGTCCATGGTATTGGACGCGATGGTTTTTGGTCCATGGTATTGGATGCTTCGGCATGTATAAATATGTATTATAACATTGAAAGGAACATAATGAAAAATCAAGCTGGTAGTCTCGATTTTGGGATCCAGGGGAAAACCTCTGTGTGTATGTGTTTTATGTGTTCTGCTCTCGCATTATTTATTTTCTGTGTTATAGAATTCGTATGCAGGTAATTTCTGTACAGGATTAAAACCTAAATTTGGAATCAGAGTAGTTTTGGCTTCAAGGGGATGCCTTTGTTGCTGAGGGGTTTCGCTCGGGCCTGTGGTAGACCCTATTCAGTGGGAGATCTGCGAGATCGATTATGGTGGTGAAAGAAGATGGCAAGAATTGGAAAGATAGAGATCGAGAAATTTAATGGTCAGAGTTTTGAGTTGTGGAAACTCAAGATGTAGAATCTGTTGGTGGATAAAGATCAGTGGATCGCGGTGGATTTGGGTACTAAACCAATGGGAGTGTTTGATGAAGAATGGAAGAAGTTAGATAGGAAGGCAAAGAGCATAATACAATTGTGTGTCTCAGATTCAGTATTGCTGAATGTATTAGGGGAAGCTACAATAAAGGCTTTGTGGGACAAGTTAGGGACTTTGTACCAATCTAAGTCTCTGGTGAATAAACTGTTCCTGCGGAAAAAGCTGTATAACCTGAGGATGAAAGATGGAGACTCGGTGACAGAGCATCTGAACGCATTTAATACTATGGTAAGTCAGTTAGCATCTGTTGATATTAAAATTTCAGATGAAGATAAGTGCATCAATTTGCTGTGTTCTCTACCAGATTCGTGGGATATTCTGGTTATTGCAATAGGTAGCAATGCAACTGCCTTGCAGTTTGATGAAATAGTCTTAGCCTTGTTGACGGAGGAGATGAGACGAAAAAATATGGAGAGCCAAAATGGTGATGCCTTGTTTGTACAAGGACGGTCCCAGAACAGAAACAACAATAAGTCATCGAGTGGGAGATCTAAATCTAAAGGGAGATCTAAATCTCCAGGAAAACCTGCAAAGGTGATGTGCTGGAAATGCGGAAAGGAAGGCCACTTCAAAAGGGACTGTAAATCTAAAGCTCCTGATAAAGGAAAGGGATCTTATGAGGCTCCTTTCGCAGAGGCGAAAACCATCTCAGATGAAGGTGGGGATGTGTACTTGGCTTCTTCAAGTACACATGTAGATCATGAGGTATGGTTGATTGACTCAGGTGCATCCTTTCACTTCACTCCCCATAGAGAGTGGTTATGCAAGTATCAAAAATATGATGGTGGTGATGTCTTCTTGGGGGATGACAGGAAGGCTAGAATCATTGGTCGTTGAAAGTAAAGTTGAAGTTTCAAGGTGGAAGGGTTAGAACACTTCCGTGTGTTCTACATATTCCTGCATTGGCCAGAAATATGATTTCTGTAAGTAAGCTGGATGATGCAAGTGTAAAAACAGTGTTCGAGAAGGATACTTGCAAGATGGTTCGGGGATCACTAGTATTGATGCGGGGAGTTTAGATTGGAACTCTGTACAAGCTGCAAGGTAGCACTGCTATTGATGGGTGCAATAGTTCTATGGTTCCTGAAAGTGGAGTAGAAAATCTAGTGGTCTCTGGAGAGAAGATCATGCTGTGGCATCAAAGGCTTGGACATATTGGAGAAAAGGGCCTTCGAATACTTCATGGTAAAGGTATGGTAGAAGGTATAAGTAATAGCTCTCTGGATTTTGATTTCTATGAAAATTGTGTATACAGGAAGCAGAATCGGGTGAGTTTCCCCTCTGGTGGTAAGAGGGTGAAACATATATTAGAGCTTGTGCACAGTGATGTGTTTGGACCTGTGAAGGTTCCATCACTGGGTAAGTCTATGTACCTTGTATCATTTATAGATGACTTCTCAAGGAATACATGGATATATTTCCTTAAGAAGAAATTTGAAGTCTTTGATAGGTTTAAAGAATTTAAGGCTCTAGTGGAAAACTAGACAGAGAAGAAGATAAAGGTGCTAAGGATAGATAATGGTGGAGATTTTTGCAATAAGGAATTTGAAGAATTCTGCAAGAAGTGTGGTATAGCACGACAAAAGACTACTCCATATACACCTCAACAAAATGGAGTTGTAGAAAGAATGAACAAGACGATGATGGAAAGGGCAAGAAGCATGCTCAGTGGTGTCGGGTTAGGACAGGAATTCTGGGCAGAGGCGGTGGATATTGCATGTTACCTGGTTAATAGGTCACCTTCATCAGCGTTGGAGGATAAGACTCCACAAGAGGTATGGACTGGTAAGAAACCCTCTCTTTCACATATGAGGGTATTTGAATGTGATGCATATGTCATGTTCCAAAGGAGAAAAAAACAAAGTTGGATAGTAAATCTGAAAAGTGCATCTTTATTGGGTATAAGGATGGTTTAAAGGGTTATAAGCTTTGGAACCCAGTAACAAGGAAGGTTATGTACAGCCGAGATGTGGTGTTCAGAGAGGTGAAAGATGTTATTAAACATGAAACCAAAGGAACCTGAGAAGATAGAATTTGAGCTAAAGGAGGAAGAATCAGACTCTACAGTAGAGGAGGAATCAGAATATGGAGAGCCACAAACTCCGGCTGTGAGAAGATCAGTTCGAGATAGAAGGCAGCCTGAAAGGTATAGTCCATTTGCTTTCTGTTCAAATTTTGCTTTGTCTGTTACTGATGATGATCCTAGAACTGTGAAGGAAGCAGTGGATTCAGAGGATAGAAAACTCTGGAAAGAGGCCATGGTTGATGAAATGGCATCTTTGCACAAAAATGAGGCTTGGGATCTGGTGGAGTTGCCAGTTGGAAGGAAATCCATTGGCTACAAATGGGTGTTCAAAACGAAGACAAATGCAGAAGGAAAAGTGGAGAAATACAAAGCTCGGTTGGTAGCAAAAGGTTATTCCCAGGTGCCGGGAATTGATTTTGGTGATATTTTTTCTCCTGTTGCCAAGGTAACTTCTATTAGATTACTTTTATCTGTTGCTACTAATTTTTATTTTGAGGGAGAATAGATGGATGTGAAGATAACATTTCTTCATGGGGATCTGGAAGAGGAAATCTACATGAAGCAACCTGAAGGCTTTGCGGTGAAGGGTAAGAAAGAACTGGTATGCAAGTTAAAGAAGTCTCTGTATGGGTTAAAACAATCACCAAGGATGTGGTATCAAAAATTTGATACATTTATACGGGGACTTGGCTTCACTAGAAGCAAAGCAGATCACTATGTGTATTTTAAATTAATTGGTGACCATGTAATTTATCTGGTCTTTTATGTGGATGATATGTTGTTGGTTGGAAATGACAAAGAAGTTATCCAGGATTTGAAGACCCAATTTTCCTCCAAATTCGACATGAAAGATCTTGGTGCTGCAAACTATATTTTGGGAATGGAAATTAAAAGAGATCGAGCAAAGAGGAAGCTTTGGTTAAACCATAGGAAGTGTGTCAAGACAATATTGCAGAGGTTTAATACGCAGGATAGTAAACCGATGAAGGTTCCTATTCCTATAGGTGTGAGGTTATCTGCTGAACAGTGTCCTAAGACACAAGAAGAGGAAGAGGACATGTCCCGTGTTCCATATGCAAGTGCAGTCGGTAGCTTGATGTATGCAATGGTTTGTACTAGACTAGACATTGCACATGCAGTGGGAGTATTGAGCAGGTTTATGTCAAAACTAGGGAAGGAGCACTGGACAGCAATGAAGCGGGTTTTCAGGTATTTGCGTGGCACTAGTGATTATGGTTTGTGCTACCAAGGAAGACCAGGATTGGACAGAGTGTTGGATATTCATGGCTTTGTTGATGCAGACTGGGCTGGAGATCTGGATAAGAGAGGATCTACAAGTGGTATGTGTTTAACCTATTTGGAGGTGTAGTCAGTTGGATGAGTAAGAAACAATCTGTAGTGGCACTATCAACTACAAAGGCAGAATACATGGCAGCCACTCATGCAAGCAAGGAAGCAGTTTGGTTGCAAATATTGTGTTCAAGTATGGGGTTAGTACATGAATCTATAAGGATAGACTATGACAGCCAAAGTGCAATTTTCTTTGCAAAGAACCCTGCATATCATTCAAAGACAAAGCACATTGATGTTCAGTATCACTTTGTGAGGGATATGATAGAAGAAAAAAAGGTGTTGCTGGTAAAGGTGGACACTTTGAAGAATACTACAGATGCATTGACAAAATCTGTGAGCTTTGAGAAGTTCTCTTGGTGTAGAGAGACAATGGGAATTTTAGGGCTGGAAAAATGACTAAGCTCTCTTGTGGCCCCCTGTGGAAAGAAAGCAGCAAGTGGGAGAATGTTGGGCTATGTTTTATTCTTTCCATGTAGTTAATAGGGGGTTTAAGGGGCACCTGTAACCCCATTTTATGGGGTCTGGGGCAGCGCCCCGAAAAATTTTGGTTTTGGACCCTATGTTAGGTTTGGCGGACCCACCTATGGTTTTGTGCATGATTTTCGCACATGTTTTTGGACGCGATGGTTTTTGGTCCATGGTATTGGACGCGATGGTTTTCGGTCCATGGTATTGGATGCTTCAACATGTATAAATATGTATTATAACATTGAAAGGAACATAATGAAAAATCAAGCTGGTAGTCCCAGTTTTGGGATCTAGGGGAAAATCTCTGTGTATATGTGTTTTATGTGTTCTACTCTCACATTATTTATTTTCTGTGTTTTAGAATTCGTATGCAGGTAATTTCTATACGGGGTTAAAACCTACATGGATGAAGGGCAATTAAGAATCCTTCAACATGTTTTAAGAGGAGGGAACTTGGATGATTACCAAAAAAAAGCAATTAAGAATTTTTTGATAAATGATCAAAATGAGTAAACTAGGAAACAAGAGCAATTAAGAATTCAATGTTTATGCTAGTTTAGAAGAAAACATTTAGAATAAAAACGATTGAAGACAGATTGCACTTAAGCACTTCCTAATTATTCTTTTTCGTTTTTATATTCAGATATGAAATGCAATTGATATAATCAACAAGAAAACAATAACACATGAGATATAGAATACTTATTGTTCTGGTGTTTGACACATGAATCCTATGAAAAGTCCTTTGCATTAATTCTTCATCCAGCCATCCATGCAAGATTTTTCCAACAAAAAATTTATTCCAAAGTAATTAGTTTTATAGCAATGTCTAAGAATCCACCCAAAATACTTCAAATGAATAAGTATAAATACTAATTGTAAACTGAAATATCTTGAAAAGATATCAAGATTAGTTTCACAAATATCTCCAACTGTTTACATTAATAGAAATTAAATAAAGGACATTCAAAAATAATGAATCTATTTGGAACTATTTCTATGGATTAATGGTGACAAAGAATAGAAATTCGAATTTGATAGCATCTCTTAGTTGATGATGAGGCATCCCAGTCACTAACTACATCCTTCCTTTGTGCATTATGCCCCAGAATTTCTGCAAACTTAGGGTCCAATGATACGCCTGTATATCTCAATCCGTGATATATATGTAAAAAGTGAAAGAGGTATTTATAGATAAGAATGTTTTTTAGATAAACCTCTCTCAATTTCTGAAAATTCATCTCCAGCTGTTCACAATATTCTCTGCACAAATATGTCAAAAACATGACTTTGCACAAACTAAAAAATAGGCTGTGAAGACATGCACTTATCTCCCTCTTGGTAATACCTGTGTAAAATGTGAGATAGGCTTTTGTTTATTTTCCTGTTAAGAACAAAAAACTCCTCTCGTTTCACAAAATACTTCTTGGATTTTCCACAATAGTTTATGAAAAACTATGACTTAAACAGGAAATTTTGAAGAATGTACCATTTATGTTCTGATTTCATCTTTTAACCTTAAATTCCTTTCAACAGTTTCTCACTTTTACTTTGGATAAAATTCATTGTATTTGGCGAAAGTGTTTTCATGTTTTTTTAACTCTTAATGTCTTCATGTTTATTTTTACTAATTACTGTTTACTTTTTACTTTTACCGCTCTGTTTTTCATCTATCTTCACTTTGACATGAATTTGTATGCTATGCTTTGTAACTGTCTTCTATGCTATTTATCTTCATGCTAGCTGATTTACTTGACTTGGTCTTCAATCTGATACTCTTTAACCCTAATGCACTTTGACTGTTCTTTACTGTGTCCTTTTACCTTCACTGTATATTTTAGGTTTTTACCATCTATTTCAACAGTAAATCATTTAATTTCTTGTTTCCTTTGCTTGCTTTTTTACTGTATGTTTTATTTTCCATCTCTGTTTGAATAGATTCGATAACAATCTTGGATTAAATAGGTCTTATGACTAGTATTAAGACTATTTATCCAAGGCAGTGGTCTTCTGATCACCTGTAAAACAAAACAAATTGTTAAGAAAGAATTGGTTTGCAGGTTTCATTTGAGCTTGAGAGGTCTGTGGAGTGAGTCTAGAATGATTTTTGGGAAGTAAACCATGCTTGAATCGGTTAACAGAGGCTTCAAGTGGTGCAGATGGGTTACATAGGGTTTTACTGCACAATCAGGTGAAAACGAGCAAAACTGGGGTTTTTGTGTTTAAATGGGTAAATAGTTGATATTGGCAGGTGAATGACAATTGGCGGCAACTGAATGATGAGACATTTTGTCATTTAGTGGAGGCGGTAAGCGGTTTCTATCACACTGCTTATGGGGAAAGGCGGTATTTAGTGTTGGGCTAGCAATTCCATAGAGCATTCGACACGTGGTGGAGGCACTGTGCAAAAACCGCTTTGTGATCGCGCGCTAACACGCAGTCACAAAGGGTCATGCGATATGCATTATAGCCGTTGGACGTGGAAGGAGTGATTGGACGGTTGTCGGGGAGTATGAAGTGATGGGGTTTTAATAATGGTGGGCCCGATACATTTAAGAATTAATTAATCATATCGGGGTTGACGGGATTGGACGGGGAGGCTGTTAATTAACCGTGAGGGTTAATTAATCCCTTATTAATGCGGCGGGGGATTAAGGGCGTTAATTATTTACTGTTTAACTAATTAATCCTGGTTAATGATGTATTATGGTTATAACTAACCAAAGGAGCGGGATATATAGAAATTCACTATTTTAATAGTTTAAATAATATGGGACAGTGTAAACTTTTATAAGGGATTTATAAATTAATACAAGTTAATAATTAATATTTCATAATGAACGAAAAAGCGCTAAGTATAGAAACATTTGATTTGTGTATTTAAACTTAGGCTTAAAGTGAAAAAGTGTTTTTATGAGAAATATTGTAATTTTCCTAAGTAAAATATAATTTTACTTAGGAAAAATCTTATGAAGGGGAATGAATGATTTATGAATGGTTTTAAGTACTTAGGCTTTATAAATTATTGGGCCAAGGGTCCGGTCCCTCCAAAAGTCAGAGAAATGCTCTGAGCCTCTATAATTTAGCAAATACCTTAGTACTTAGGGGAAATTAGTGAAAATTTAGGGAAAATGAGAAGGGGAGTTAATTATTCTGACTTTGCTTTGCTTGAGATGTTTTCAATATAATGCATGCCTTGGCCTTGTGATGAAAGTAAAATATTAACACATTTAGAGTCATCATTCATCACATATAACTCTACAACCATCATCTACCTACCCTACCTACTTTAACCTAGCATTTTTACTTCTTTATTTGGGTGCACTTAGACTGGCAAACCCTTATCAAACTTTTCTTTTCTTTTACATGGCAATTCCTATTTAAGTCTACACTTATTACATCCAAGGGCTCAGATTACACTGTTGAGCTCCTTTTTCACTCTACCTATCTACTTATCCACCAAGATTACACTGTTTGGTCAGATCTTTATTCTTTATTTCTACAACATGAAATTGAAAATATGGACTATTCAAGCTTAAACTGTTTGACTATTCATAAATTGTGGCATAGGTGACAAACTGCACACAATTGTTTATTATACAAAAGTGAAAAAGTAGTGGCATTTAGACTTGCACACTTTCCTAGTCTTTCTTTTTGGTGGGGTTCATTTTCTTTCATTTTTGACCATCTTTTATTCTTTTCACCCTTTGATTTTTCTTTTAGGGTATACCCTCTTTACATTTTTTGAATTTTTTGATTTTTTGGCAAATATGGAAAGCCTCTACAAGTAAAGGTATGAACATATTACATAGCTCATTAAGTCAATCATGATATATGACACCTATTGGTATAGGAGTATAACAGATGATATAATGATATTTAGAGAGTCATCACTGCATGAAGTAAGAATGATTAATCATATCCTATCAAATTTTTAGAATGCATCAAGCACTATGATCAATAGGGAAAAATTCAATATGTTCTTATTTAATACTAGACAGATGGTACAAGTGAATTTGGCAAGAATCATGGGATCCTAGATGGGTAGTCTCTAAGTGAGATACTTGGGCTTTTTTCTAGTAGCAAACTTAGAATATCTTGTTGGCAAGATGTAATCAAAATGATATCTAAACGACTAGAAAAATGGGCCTTTCTCTCACTAAATCTAGTGGGTCAAGTAATTTTGTTGAAATCCATCTTCTAGGAATTATTGGTCTACCAGCTTTCAATATTACTAGCCCCAAAAATGGTGTACAAGGACATTGTTGCTAGATTTAGAATTTTTCTATGGAAGGGAGTCAATAGGAAAATAAATGGGATTCCGTGGCCTAGGATAAGGTTTTTCTTCCAAAGATGGGAGGTGGACTGGGTCTGAGAGGTCTAGAGATACTTAATAAAGTATTAGGTACAAATTTGCGGTGGAGGTGGTTATAAGGGGGATGAGAACTCTAGAAATAGATATGGGATAGTAAATATAACCGAGTTAGAATACAATATGAGAAATTGACGGCTCAAATATTCCCCCTGACTCATGCATTTGGAATATTGAATAGGAGAATAAGTTTTTAATCTAAAGGCATATGTCTACAAAAATTTTGGAATAGGCTTGGAAAAAACTCCCTCAATTAGAAAACAAAGATGAGCTTAGAGATCTCAAAACCTTCATTATCTCATAGGGGGCCACTAAAGTGATGGACTTCTAGAAATTAGGTAATCCATAGTATCCCTAGAGGGAATGGAAATCTCTAGAAGACTAGCCCAATGATCAAGAAAGGTAGGGATGACCTATCCTTGATCTTTGTCTATGGGAGAGAAAAATTCAAGTAGCTCATGATCTAGAAAAAATAAGGTGGGCTTATAAACTAAAGGGGATTTTCACGATCAAGGAAGCTTATGGGATTATGACTAGCCACCAAGAAATACCTCAGGATCCACTTTGGAAGAGAATATGATCTAGCAGGCTGTGGCCAAAGTTGGCTCACTTCCTATGGCTTAGCGGAAGAAGAAAGTTATTGACGTGCAATAGCTTACAGAAAAAAGGTTTCATAGCTCCCTCCATTTTCCCCATTTGCAAGGAACAAGGGGAAACTATGGATCATATTTTGAACAACTATTCATTTGTGGAGAATAAATGGAATTGAGTGCTCCACGAGTTTGGCCATATGGATCACTCACCAAATAGCTTACAAGAAACTCTGGAAATATGGAGCTTAAACCTCTTAAGCTCTATGGAACATGTGGAAGGAACAAAATAGAATTATATTTGAGAATCAAAGGACCTCATAGGAGTATGTATGGAAAACCATAGGAAGGAACTTGAAGGAAACTATTATATTAGAACCATGGGATTCATAGGATTAGAAGGTTGACTAGCTAGAGGAGAGAATTTTGAAAGATATGGAGATCTCAAAGGATATGTTATTACCAGGTAAGAAATATTGACCCCCATGATCTAGATCATCTCTAGCAGGATTTTCCCCTCTACCCCTTGGATCTGTCGAATTAAAATTTGATGGGGTCTCTAAGGGAAACCTAGGACTAACAAGCTTTGGGGAATTATTCAAGATGAAATGGGAAACATATTAAGGATCTATGCAGGGAATTTTAGGTACACTAGTAATAATGTGGCATAATTTCTTGATTTATAGAAATGGTTGAAAATACAAAGAGAAGTAGGTTTTCAAATATTCAGTTGGTTAGAGATGCTCAACTGGTAACTGATGATACTCATAAATTTATATATGGAGCTCCGATTGTGAAAGTAGTTGGAAACTGGTGCTTAGAACTTCTAGAGTATTGGATTCATAAATTGTTGATGTCTCTTCTGTATGTAGCCATTACCTACTCCCTTAGATCTGGAAATAAAGAAACATACTTTTTAGCTAATTGGGTTAGTCAAGAAAGTGACCTAGACTTCTACTCTAGATGGAATCTACAAACCAGTGAAATTCATCTAATTAGATGAGTAGCATCTTGGATATAGATAGGGTTTCCCTGATGGGGGTGAAAGATCATCATGAAGGGAGGCTCAAGGAGGGTACCCGCCACCCCACTGACCTCAATAACAATTAAAGTTGGGTGGTGTAGCACCCCGCAACCATGCAGGAGTGTGTGATTTTATGTTAAGGCAGGAGAGGATTTTTTAATACGTACAATAGGAACATGGGGGTTGTGGCAATGACATTTGATTCATACATGGTACAAGTGGTACTAGCCTTACAAACATGATTTGGGAAATTGTCAAGATAGAAGGTGATTTTGGCATATTCTGGTTCAGAGACGAGTTATTCTGGGGAAAATTATTTTCTTTAATAGCTTAAGGGGGTTTTCATGGTGGCCTAGTTTCCTTGGCATGAAGAGAGTTTGGGATCCTAGTTTAAAAAATGACATTATGGTTTTAGTGTGCTAGGTGGTGAGGAACTCAATTCTCTTGGTGGTTTGTTATATGTTGGAGAGACAACTGGAGGCATTACTTCTACGGCTTCAGGAATGAAGAAAGGTATGTAAAATTATCATCTCTTCCTGGTACTTCTATTAATTTATCGTTATTTATAGCTTAAACATGTGCACTTGGGAGCCTGTGTCTCTTCATGTAAATTACAATGGTATTTTCATTTTTCGTCTAGTGTGGGAAACTGGAGGTTAGATATTCTATATGTGTTTCAAGGGGTTCAACCATTGAGGTAGGGGGAGCTCTTTACCCTACTAGGTTAAACTCATGGCATGAACATTGATGTGGACACTGTGTTAGTTCTTGTGGGGTTTTGGAACTTCTTCAGTTTCTCAATTATGGTTCTATGGTTAATTCAACATGGATGTTGGCACTTTAAATTATTATATGGGAATTTTGGTGGTTTATGTGGTTTTGAATTAATCCCAGTTTTATTTACCAGTGTTGGGGTCGAGCTTTTTAGTGTGTGGATTGGTATACACAAGAAGGTGTGGGCACATTAAGGGTTGCTTGTTCTAGAAAGATCTCCTAGGTCCAAATGTTTGACTGAGGGATGTGTATGCCCAGTTCCCCAACCTATTGGTATTAGCCTTGAGCCCCTGCTCATTTCTGAAAGGCACTTGTTTGGGTTCGGCTTGTATTTTACTTGGATGTATCAGAGCCTGGTTTTGCAGCAATAATTTTTCAATTTTTAGGGTGAATTTTCGTGATGCCCATAGTGCAATGCTTCATCAATGAGGAAGAGCTTGTTTTATCTAACCATATCAAAAATAGAAGAAAACATAGATCGATGACTTGAAAATAAGTCTCTTTGAGGGAGAAACTTCCTTTTACATCACATAAATGAATAATTCTTGGATGATTCAAATGATAATACCTCCTTTGTATATATAAGAGACTAAGGGGTCAAAATATAATTAGGGCCTACATAACAATAATAATGTAAGGGAACAACAAAAACAATAGTGGGCTTCTATGGGGCGCAAAAATAACAATATGGGGGCTACACTAGTATTATAGGGACCTAACATGCCCCTATCCTTCAAAAAAGTGTTATCCTCGACACTTGAGTAGTTATGGATGGTTCTGAGTAAAATAATCATCCTCCCAAGTGGAAACTTCAACAACCAAGTTCGTCGACTTAATGAGATACTTTGAAATTGATATGTTTTGTAGTTTCCAGATTCTTCTTTCTGTGATTGCTTCAAGATCCAATATGATTTTTCCTTCTCGTCAAGTTCTAGAAAAATAGTTTGAACTAGAAGCTTGTCACCTATAACCTTGTTTAAGCATGAAACATGGAAAACTAGGTGTACTCATGAAGATGCAGGAAGATCTAATTTGTATGGCATACTACCAATATTTTGCAACACCTTGTAAGGGCCGTAGTACTTGTGTGATAATTTATTATCCTTCTTAGCTTGATTGAGGGACATTTGTTGTATGGTTGTAGTCATAAAAATACCCAATTGTCGACATCAAAACTTCTTTCATTGTGATGTTGATCTTCCTATTTTTTCATTCGATTATGCGCCAAATTTAGGTTATCCTTTAAGAGTTGGAGAATTTGTTGTTGATGCTCAATGTGATCTTCCACTGCTTGAACCTTAGAATTGTCTCTTAAATATGATGTGATGGATGGTGGATGATATCCATAGATAACCATAAATGGGTTCATTTTTCTTGTGGTATGGAAGGAAGTGTTATACCACCATTCTTCTAGGGGTAACCACTTGATCCATTATGTTTGTTTATTAGATACACAATAATGAAGATATCATCCCGAACATTTCTTTGTTGTCTCAGTTTTCCCATCAGATTGAGGATGATAAGTTGATCTATGAGCTAATTGAGTACCAAGATAAGAAAATAATTATGTCTAAAAATTTCCATTGAAAATGGAATCTCTATCGCTTACAATAATCTTTGGGTTTCCATGTAGCTTTTGAATTGTTTCCATAAATGCAGTAGTGACTGTACTTGCTTTGAAAGGATGAGATAGTGCACAAAAGTGTGCATACCTAGTAAGTATATCAACTACAACCATGGTGACACTCTTTCCTTTAGACTTAGGTAAACCTGTGATAAAATCCATTGAGACCTCTTCCCAACATTGACTTGGAATGGCTAATGGTTGTAAATGTCCCGGGGTCTTAATTGTCTCAACTTTATTTTGTTGGAAAACCAAACATTGTTCCACAAAATTCTGAATATCAGATTTAAGTCCATCCCAAAAAAATCCTTCTTGACCCAATGATAAGTTTTTAAAAATACTGAGTGCCTTCCTATAGAATGGGTGTAAAATTCCCAAAGAACCTTTTGTTTAATTTGGGAGTTCTTACATAGATATAAAAAATCTTTGTACCACAGTGAATCATTTTTCCAAATAAATGAATTAGATGCACTAGGATCTTGCTGCAACTTTTGAATGAGTGTCCATAGCTCTTCATCATTCTTCCATTCATCCCTTTCTTTAGTTATCCAATTAGGTTGGATAATAAAAATGTCAAAGAGAAATGCTTGAACATCCTCATCCCTTCTTGAAAGTGCATTTGAAACAAATTTTGCTTCCCTTTTTTATAGATGATTTCAAAGAAATAACCCAACATATTTATGACCCATTTTTGTTTCTCTTCGGAAGATAATCTTTGTTCTTAGAAGTATTTAAGACTATCATGATATACTTTTACCTTGAAGTCTCTTCCCATTAGGTATGGGTGCCATTTATTTAGTGCACGTAGTATTGCCAACATTTCCTTCTCATAAATAGGTTTATGTGAATATTTTCCCTTAATTGGATGACTTTCAAAAGCAATTGGTCTTACTTATTACATTAAAACAACACCAATGCCATTTCCTAAGGAATCACATTCCACAATAAAGGTTTTTGTGAAGTCTGGTATAGCTAATATCAGAACTTGACACATTTCCCCTTTAAGATGTTTAAAGGCCTTAGTTTCTTCCGAGTCCAAAAGAATGCATCTTTCTTCAATAATGTTGTTAGAGGTGTTGTTGTCTTCCCACAATTCTAAAAAGAAAATAAATAATACCCAGTCAAACCGAGAAATCCTTGACGATTTCTTAAGGTTTTTGGGAGTTTACATTCCTTGACGGCTTTAATTTTGTTAGGGTATTCCTTAAAACCCTCATGGGATACAATATGACCCAAATATTCCACTTCCTGTACTCCAAAGAAACACTTGGAGGATTTTTCATACAATTGTTTCTCCTCCAATAGTTTGAGCACCTTGTCAACATGTTGAACATGATCTTTCCAAGACTTGCTATAGATTAGTATATCATTAAAAAATACTAACACAAATCTTCCGAGAAAGGGTTTGAAAGTGGAATTCATCAAACCTTGAAATGTGGAAGGTGAATTAGTAAGGCAAAAGTTATGACCAAAAATTTATAATGACCTTCATGGGTTCTAAATGTCGTTTTTGGAAAGTCTTCTGTCTTCATTCTAATTTGATGATATCCTGAATGAAGATCCAACTTAGTGAAGTAAATTTCTCCATGCAGTTCATCCAATAATTGGTCAATGTCAGGAATGGGGAACTTATCTTTAATAGTTAGATTGTTGAGCTTTCTATAATCCGAACACATACACCATGATCCATCATTCTTATGCACCAATACTACTAGATAAGAGAAAGAACTTTGAATAGGTTGGATTATACTTGCCTCTAACATTTTTGCAACCATACATTCAATTTCACTCTTTTGGGAATAAGGATATCTGTAAGGTCTAATGTTTTGAGGAGCACTTCTTAGAATCAAGTGAATAGCATGATCATGATCGTGAATAGGTGGGAGAACTTTGGGAGTCTCAAATACCTTAGAATGATTGTCAAGAACTCTTTTTAGATTTGAAGAAATGAATGACTTAGACATTTGAACATCTATTGAACATAATTTTGCAATTACCCACCGTTTTTATTTCTTCAACAAAATTTTCATGCCATTATCCTCCCAGGTTTCTCTATGATACCCCTTAATTCAATTTCCTTTCATTCTAAGAAAAAAATCATGAAAAGTTATTTAAAATTAAAATTGTAACCATTGGACTCCTAATAGAGCATCCACACCACCCATTAGAATGGAAAATATTAGATTGTTCAATACATATTACCCCATGTTTAGATTGATATTATGGCACTTCCATGAGAAATTTAAAGTTCCTCCATTTGCAACCATCACTTGCACTTTGGTGTTGGGTATAGAAAGAAATTCAAATCCTTGGCTATCTTAAAATCAATAAAACTATGAGTACTACCTAAATCAATCAACACTATTACTTTTTTCTTCTTGAGATATCCTTCTATCTTGAGATTTTGAGGAGTGGCCCAATGAATTACAAGATATGGTTAGATTCATTTCTTATTTTTTATCCCTTAGAGTAGGTTCCTGGTGTCTATCTTCTTATTTTGATGTTTCTTTTTCTTTTCCTTCCTCCTCTTCACAATCTATGTAAAATTAATTTCTTCTCAGCACACTTATGACCTTTAGTGTATTTGATATCACAACTGTTAAAAAGCCCTTTTGATATTTTTTCGTCCAACTATTGTGGTGTCAATATTGTAGGCTGTGGGAAGCTAAGAAAAATAACACTTCCATTTTTATAGTTTTGAGTTGTAGACCTCCTTGTTTCCATAAATTTTTTTTCAACTTTTCTTGCCACCCTGAATGCATTCTCCAATGGCTTAGGTTCCCAAAGGCGAACCTCATGTTGGATGCTATATTTTAAATTTATTGTGAAGACATCAATCATATTCTCCTCTAGAATATCAATTATCTTGATATTCAATCTCTATAAGTCCTCAATGTGCTCCCCAACTAAACCCTTTTGTTTGACATTTATCATTTGGATAAAGAAGGTATTGCTCTTTGTACCCTCATATTGCGCTATCAATACGTTCGTAAAAATTGTCCAAGTTACTTGTGATTTACGAGAACAAATCCATCGATACCATACAAATTTATTGGGTACTAAATATAAAGATGCAATATGTACCTTTTGTGTGTATTGCACATCGTAAAGATCAATGAACTTCTCCATCTGTAGTATCCATGTTATAGTATCATTGCCATCAAACTTACTCATATTGATCTTTGGAATGTGGTTAGTCTTCAACCCACTGTTGGAGTCCCTAAAATAATAATTCATATTCCTTTTTTCCCCATCATTATTTTCATGGAATACCTTATCACCACTAGGAAGCCTTTCTTGCAACAATTTTGTCAAACCTTCCTTCAAACTTTCCATCTTGACATTCATCATTGCTTCCATGTTTGCTTTAATCCATCATTCCAAAATCCCATGTCCCTTTTTATTTTTTCTTCTAAACCATCTGTATTAACATGCATCATCACTTCCAATTCATTTTTGTTACTCTTTGCGAGAGCGGAATTCGTTTCACCTGGTCTCATAATTTTGATATATCATGTTGCATTTATTCCTCTTCTTCATGCGTCATACTAGAGCTTTCTGTTGGCTTATTGGGTGTATCCATTTTTTTGTTTTGAGGCATTTTAGAACCAAATAATGATTCTCTTCAATATGCCCTTTCTATCATTTCAAGCTGATTTTTATAACAAAAAATATGAAACTTTAAAAAATACACACATGTTTATTACTTTTAGGAGCTTGGTCTTGAAACTATCGAATCACTGTAATTTCAGCCTCCCAAGGTATGAAATTATGTGCTTAGGTAGCCCTCTGTGTCTTCTTTCTAACCCCATCAATTAGACCCAGATTGGATTCTTCAAGATGAAGTTATGCCAAATATCCCATGATGACCTGATTATAGACTAGTTCAGTAGAGCGAACTTGTATGGTATGCCACGTGTCATTGTTTTAAGCTTTGGCCTTGAAAATAATACAAGAAAAAATAAAGTCTTTTTTTATTTCTATCACTTTTATGAAATTGAAATCTCATGCTCAAAGATAAATTTATGATGATTTTCCCCAGAAAACCTGTTTGAGACTAAATTCTGGAGCATGCAGAAACCCTAACTTCCTTGGACCATATCTCCAAAATTTATTGAATGAAGGTCTAAAATTTTTGCATGATGTTCATCAAGATTTTGAATCTATGTGGTCATAAGTTTAGCTTCCGAAGCCTCATAAAAAATGTTATAGTGAAAATTACAAGATGACGTGTTTGAGGAAGCAAAACCATAGGATCTAGAGCTTTGATACCAAATGTTATGTAACCAGATCACAAAACAGAAGAAAATATAGATCAACGACTTGAAAATAAGCCTCTTTAATGGGGAAACCTCCTTTTACATCACATAAATGAACAATTCTTGTATTATTCAAATGGCAAGACCTCTGTTGACACCTAATCATGGGGATTGGGTGAAAAATTGTAAGTGTAACTAATAAATAATGGAAAAGGAAGAGTCATCGGGAGATGAAATCCAAGAGTCACTCCCTCATGTATATAACTATGAGCAATCTAAATTAATAAACATATTTCATTTGAGGAGTTACCTCCAGGCCTAACATGGTATTAGAGCTAGCTCAATTTTTGGCTTCTCTACCTTTGTAACTCCCTTCTGCCTATTCTTCCTATGTTCTAACTATTTTGCAGAACTGACACCTTTGCCATACTCTTGAGGCCTCTACCTTACTCCTATTTTCCTGCCATTATTCTCTATTTTCTACATCAAATAGTTTGGTGTGTGTGTGCATTGTAGTGAAGTGAAGGTCAGACTGTGTTGGATTCTTGCATATGTCGAAGTTGAACCTCTCTCCATTAAGTTAAGCAGACTATGATCCCGACTGTATACAAAACAAGCTTTGACAGGATGTGTTGAGAGGTTTTTAATATTCATTTAAGGCTTACTCCATGTTTCCCCACATTCCGTTGCCTATTCGACCCTTGGTCATATAACCATACCTCTCCCATACACACACAATTAAACGATCCCAACCTCCTCGTGGCATACCATTCCACTACACAATCGGCCTCAAATAGTACACAATGCACATTCCTCCATCTTTCATACGCTCTGCTCTTGGTATCTACTTTGTTGAGAACAATGCTCCACTTCCACGCATAGTCCTCCATCTGGTTATACTCCCAAACGTTGTGGTTATACTCCTAAAACATGCATTTTATTCCTGGCATATATTAATGCTCTGTCCCTAAAACGCCATTCTGGTTACCATATTGAGCTGTTGCGCAAGCCCAAGAGAACTTGGAATGTAAGGCAAGCCGAGATCTGCAGTGTTGTCTCATATCTGCCTTTCAAGCGATTTCATTGTTGGAGGAAGCAGACCGTCACAAGAATGAAGCACAATGAAACATTGAATTATCTCTTGTGTAGTGGTTGACTGACTATTTGAGCCCAAGAGTGGTGGCTCACTATACTCAATCCTACGTGGTGCAGTGGTTGACTGTAACAATTCATTCAAGGCTCGTAAACTGAATTCTGTGTGATCTCTATATTCAAATCAATTGTTTTTTAATACTGTGTTTTATATATTACTGTATGCCCTACACCAATATAAGCCCTCCCTCGTATAAGCCATCCCCCATATATACCTCTGCTACATATTTATATGGAATTGTAATTTTTTTTTACAAAACTACCATTGGAAGTGTTATTTCTCACAACATATTGGCAACAAAAGTATATTTTTTTTACAGTACACAGATTTTACAATGCATTCATTGATATCTATTGTGGGAGTAGTTCTCATAGGCAAGGATAATATCCAGAATAGTCATGAAAAATCAAACACACTCTCATTTTTGATGAGCTGTGGAAAGGAGTGTGTGTTGGAGAAGGAGACAAAGAACTAGAAAAGCCTGCCTCAAACAAGGAATTTTCCATTTTGGAAAATAAGAACAAAAATGCTTATGACTTGATTGAAGCATCAGTAAATGAAGAGGTGAGCCACCATATTTAACCATTTTCAAATGCTTTCGAAGCCTTACAAAAACTGAAGGAACTCTATGACTCACACTCTGCACTTGAAGTTCAACTCATGATTAAATTGTTCAGCCTTGAATTACAAAATGATGATCCGCTTGCTCTTGCATTAGAAGTAAAATCTATTATGCATGATATTAAAGTCACTAACGTTGAACTAGACATTCCTTTGATATCTTTTTTCAAGGCACTTTATCGAACTTACGCAAATTATCTTGAGTCATTGCAAGCAAATGGAAACCTCAAAGAAATTACCTTTGACTCCCTTGTGAATAAATTTTCCGAGAGAGAGAAATATTTTGGGAAGAAGACATATCCTCAGTCTTTTGAAGAGGTTGTGTGTATTGCACACAGAGAAAAGAATATTTCTCAAGATTCTTCCAGGGGAAGAGGTGGTCGAAGAGGAAGAGTAGGAAGAAATTTCAGAGGCAGGGGGGGCAGACACTCTCAAGGAGATAAGTTAGATTTGCATTGCATACGTTGCAATAGAGATGGATCACATGATGCATCCATATGCAAGTTGCCCTGGGACAAAATTGAGCAGGAAATAAATCAACCTAAAGGTAAAACTAATGAAAAATAGAAAGTTAAAGCACCTAAATCCTCTCACTATGTTGTGGCACATTGTAATATTGGAGTAAATTAAGACTTATTTAATGCTTCACTTGCTTCTTGGAAAAATGATTGGTTGCTTCATGAATTTTAGAAGAGACTTTTTTGAAGAATTTACTGACAATTTTGATGGAGAAGTATACTTTGCAAACAAATCAAAACTCAAGCCATCAAGGCTTGGCACAATAAGGCTTAAATTGCCCGGTCTTCTAGACTTTCTTCTGCATGATGTTTTATATCTACCATAACTGAGGATAAAATTGTTGTCCTTGGTCCACATCCGCCAACAAGGACACACCATTCATATTTTTGATGGCAAGGTTGAGGTGAGAAAAGCATGAAATCACTCACTTATCATGATGGGGATAGAAGAAGAAAGGCTTCTCAAGTTGCAAAGTACCTCTGCTCGTGCACAAAATTTCTCATACAATTCACATTATGATGAAGGTACATTTCCATCAAGTTTATTATGGTAATTGAACTATGAAAACATTCACTTGTTGAAAAAAAATGGTATTACTGGTTTGCCTACAATTCCTAGTAAGCTTAAGCAATATGATGCTTGCATTCTAGGAAAGCATAGTAAACAGTCTTTTCATGATTCACATTCTAGAGCACATATATAGAAAACTTGAACTCATTCATTTAGATTTATGTGGTCCAATTCTTGTTACTTTTGCAAATGGAAATAAATATATGATGACATTTATTAATGACTACACCAGAATGTGTTGGGTTTATTTATTGAATAACAAATCTGATGCTTTTCAAACATTCAAAAACTTTCATACATGGATAGAAAATGATGCACAGTCTCATACTGGCTCTATTTGCACTGATAATGGAAAAGAATACACTTGAAATGAATTTGAAAACTATCTTCACCAACATGGGATCAAACATCAAACAACTGTGCCTTGTAATCCCCAACAGAATGAAGTAGCTGAAAGAATGAATAAGACAATCTTAAATCTGGTGCGCTTCATGATGTTTTTCAAGAATGTAAAATTGATGTTTTGGGTTGATGCAGTTCTATGTGCTGTATATGTAAAGAATATATTTCCATCTAATGCTATTAGAAACAAGACTCCTTATGAAATGTGGTATGGGCACATTCCTTTGGTAAAGCATCTCAGGGTCTTTGGTTCCACCTGTTATGCCTTGATACCAAAGGTACATAGAAACAAACTTGGTGCAAGGAGTCGTAAGTGTATCTTCTTGGGTTATTCAAACACCTCCAAAGCATACTGTCTCTATGATGAAGTTAATAAAAGGTTTGTTGTATCTAGAGATGTATTTTTTCTTGAATCTTCCAAAGATGACAATTTTGTTGAGCAGCAAGTTAATCACTTGGATAGATTCGCAAATGAAAAATCATTTCAAGAATTTGATAATCAAATTCCACATCTTTAAGGGGGGATTCCTATACTAGATCAATCTGTGGAATCTTCTTCTGAAGCACTCTCTCCCCAACATGAAACTCCTAATACTAACGATACTTTGATTGATGTGATTGACAACATTGGGAGACTCAATCTTGATTCAGTCCCAACTCAATCAACTGAGCAACCTGGACCATCTCAGAAAGGTCCCCCAAAGTGGTTGACAAAAGACACTTGAAAGTGTTCATGTTGATGAGGTTGGAACGACAAGAACAATAAATTCAACAAGGCAAAATGGAGGTGATGTAGATGATTTCGATTCACCTATTGATATGGATGTTTTTTATTATTGTGAATTAAATTTGTGTACAGATTTTGAACCAACTTCCTTCAAAGAATCAGCTTCTCATGTTGAATGGAAAGAAGCAATGTAAAGGGAGTATGTTGCCTTGATAAATAATGGCACTTGGAAGCTAGTTCATCCTCCATTGAGAACTAAACCAATTGGCCGCAAGTGGGTCTACAAGAACAAGTATAACGCTGATGGCTCACTTGACAAGAACAAAGCTAGGCTTGTGGAAAAAGGTTTTTCACAAAAGGAAGGGGTCTATTATGAGGAGAATTTTCCCCCACAACAAAATGGGCTACCATATGGACACTCTTTGCCCTAGCAGCTTAGAACGGTTGGAAAGTCCATCAAATGGATGTAAAAACTACTTTCTTGAATGGAGATCTAAAAGAGAATGTTTTTATGTCCCAGCCTGAAGGATCTGCTGTGAAAGGACATGAACATAAGGTATGCAAACTTGTGAAATCCTTGTATGGCCTCAAGCAAGCACTGCGAGCCTGGTATGAAAAATTAACTGAGCATCTTCTGAAACTCAATTTCAAACATTATGATCTTGATGATGCAACTTTGTTTGTCAAGAAAGTTGGCAAAATAGTTGTATATCTTGTGGTATATGTAGATGATATTTTTATGACAGGGAACAATGAGAGCTACATTGCATCCATAAAGAAGGAATTGAGGAAAGGTTTTGAAATGACTAATTTGGGCTATGTTCATTACTATCTTGGTATTGAAGTAACTCAACATCCGAAGTCTATATTCCTTTCTCAAAATAAGTACATTGGAGATCTCTTGAATAGGTTTGGCATGGCTTAATGAAATCCTCTAACTACTCCAATGGAACAAAACTTAAAGCTCACATCCATTGAAGGAAAATAATTTGAGGATGAAACAAAGTATAGATAGCTTATACGAAGTCTCAACTACCTGACTACTACTAGACCAGACATTTCGTTTGTTTTTGGAATCCTCTCCAAGTTTATGCAAAAGCCTTTTCAGGGACATTGGTCTATTGCAAAAGGAGTTCTAAAGTACTTGAAGGGAACTCAAGACTTTGGACTCAAGTATACATAGGTGGGCGACTTCAGCTTGATTGGATACTCTGATACATACTTCAATGGAGACAAAAAAACTATGATATCTACTTATGGTTATGCTATGAGTCTTGGGTCAGGATTTGTCTCCTAGAGATCAGACAACAATTAGTTCCAATAGATTCCACAATAGAGGCAGAATATGTGGCAGCAAATGTGGCAACAAAAGAAATTGTGTGGCTCAGGAAAATCTTGGAAGATTTGCAGGTAAAACAAGTACATTCGACTCCACTCATGATTGACAACACCTTTGCAATAAACTTGGCCAAGAACCCAAAGTTCCATGATCGAACAAAGCACATCAATACAAAATACCATCTGATTTGACATCATGTTGAGGCCAAGACAATCCATCTACGCCATTGTTCCACTAATGAGAAGATTGCAGACATCTTCACCAAAGCACTTGGAAGAGAAAAGCTTGAAATATTCAGAATGATGCTTGGACTCACCAACATCCATTCATATTAAGGGGGGGAATATTGACACCTAATCATGGGGATTGGATGAACAATTGTAAATAGTGTAAATAATAAATAATGGAAAAGGAAGAGTCATCGGGATATGAGACCCAAGAGTGACTCCCTCATGTATAACTATGAGTAATCTAAATGAATAAAATTTTTTTACTTGAGGAGTTACCTCCTAGCCTGACAACCTCCTTGTTATATACAGGAGTCTAAGGGGTCAAAATATAATTAGGGCCTACATAAAAATAATCATGTAAGGGCACAACAATAAAAATAGTGGGCTTCTATGGGGCACAACAATAATAATATGGGGGCTACACTAGTATTATAGGGACCTAACGACTAGGAGAGGAAATGGAAAAAGGGATCAACGATATAGATATTATGAGAGATTCAGGAGTTGGTGTGGTTGTGGATCCCAATCTAGCCCATACACTTGTCTTGGAGTAGTTTAGTTCCCTCATAGGACAACCCTACTAGTTAGTTGAGACATATCACTGACTTGCTGAGCAGCTAAGTAGAGACTGGTATGATTATAGGAATGTAGTTATTGGTTTCATGAATGATTTTTAGCATAATCAGTGGCATATTCTTGACCTTTTGGCCAACATCTAGAGGAGACAATGGTTCTTACGAGATAAACTGGATCACTTAGAAGTGAGATTGGCCCATATGGAGAAGCACACCCACTGTGACTATATGCTTCCTCCATCTCTAGGGTTTGGACCCAGAGTATCCTGCCCTGGTCAATTAATCCAATCTATAATAATAGATGGTTGCATTTTGATTTTGAAGGTATTTTGGTATCATGTGCTTTTCCAGTTCTGGTCAAAAAAGGTTTTTGGAAATTATCTATCTGTTTTGGTAATTACCTGTTGCCCAATAAAATTGGTAGGATTTTGGAAAAATGTAGCAATTTATGTTATATTTTGATATAATGGAGGTTCCTATATTCACAAAAAAAAAATATTTCTCTGGTTCCCCTTATTTAATGAGGTTCTTACTTTGGATAATTACAAAAGTAGGACCTATCAAGCACTTGGTAAGTGCATCATTTGAAAAAATAATGAGGAATCTATTGGTTTTAACCATATGCATCTAATTGACACAAAAATATTACTAATAAAAATATAAAGGATTCAATGGAACACACACACATTTAACAAAGATATTTTATCTTAGAAATTGAAACTGGAAAACTAGAAGAATTTTTTTAGTATATTATATCTTTACAAGATTACAATACTATGTGTGTGTGTGTGTGTATAAAACCCGAATCCATTAGCCATTGATTAGAATATAATTGTAATTCCTTAACAAGAATTAAAAAACCATAGGTTGAACCACCATGTGCCACAAAACTGCTAAAAGTAAAAAACATGTGTCAAAACCCAACAAAAATAGATGCAAAAAATCACCCAATATTTTTTAGGGGCTCCTCTTCTTTGCTCCACCCAACACGAAATATCACATATGACAAGAATCATGCAAAGAATATAACACATACCCAACATTCCCCCACTTATTGTTTAATTTGTATATAGGGCCTTGTTTCTGGGAAAACTAGTGTCTTTTCGATCGACTAGCCCTCTAGGTTTGGCAGCTACCCTAGAAACAATAGTTTAAAGAAATTCGTGATTTCTTCTATGTATAATAGATAAGAGAAAGACAAAGGAACCAACCTGGATCTTCCGCTTAACTCCTTGCTTGATCTCTCTCCCCCTTGACAGAGCTTGCAACTCCTCTCTGTACTTATCCCACTTGGAAAGTACCTATAGAAACACAGTAACAAAGAACCATCAAAGCATCTTGATCTATTATATCATAATCATTACAGAATCAGAAATATAATGAACATACAATTGCATTCACAAATAATAGCATTCACAATTGCACAGTCATATGGAAGAAAAATCGAAGAACTTTATTAAATAGAAGGGAGAATTACAACCCAGATTTCTAATCCAGCATCATCCTCCCAACATCTAAGCCCTCTTCACCTCATGAAATAGCAAGATCACCCAACAATAAAATGCTCTTTCTCAAATACAAACTATCAACACTTCCTTGCAATTCATAATATTCCAGCCTCTAGATCTCTTAGATGAGGGATCCATTTATAGATGTGTGCAAGGGTGTGAGTCATCTCTGGGGTTTGATTAGTGTCATTCCACTTGTTACATTTGGTTCCATAAGAGGGGATATAACTGAAGTTTAGATCTCTTACTCATCCTTGGGTGAATTCAGGGTGGCAAGTGTTAGATGGGAAGTTTCTAAAATATTTTATGAGCATCCACTTAGCAAACTATCCCAGACATTTGTCCATCCTCGCTCATCGCACCTTATAGAAGGCCCAAACAATATGCATCACACCTGGCTAGTGTAGAAGTCGGTATGCATCACACCTTGACAATGGAGCAGTCAGTATGGTCCAGTTTAGGCTAATTCTGGATGGTTTTTCAGGTGGAACTTTTGGGGAATGATGTAATCCGTTGACCATTATCTTTTACGGTATGAAACAACTCTTTTAGGGGTTGAAGAGCCCTATTTTATCGACATATAAGATTGGGGTTGAAGTTCCCAAATATGTCTATAACAGTTTCCCCCTAAAGCATGAAGTCGTAAACCTTGATGTCGGGTGAAATGATTTATCATGAGGATTCGAGGTTTCAAACTGGAAGGTGACCTATATAAGATACAATACAATACATCATCATCATATAATTTTCATGATCTAGTTGAGGTGGGCATTCCCATGCTTAGCTTTGTAAATTCATTTCATGTACATAGAACAGATAATCGTCTGCAATTGTAGACTGGTGATTCTTCATATGTAGAGTCATCGCCCCTGGCTTGGATGACCATCTGTGCAGCTTCCATGTACATTTGATGTCTTTATATCCCTGAATATATCACAACCCGGATTTATGAAACTAGATCAGGGGTCTTCAAACTCATTCAATATTCGTTCGATGTACAAGTCGATCCATGTGAAAAGATGTTCTGAAGTCGAACATGGAAAGACATCGCCTGATTACCGGCCAATAATGTAAGCTATTAATAGATGCGAGAGGAATCACCGATAATGATAATGACCCTCAAGGAACTATAGTATAATTCACGTGGTGTGAATATATGATCCGATGTCGAACACCACGCAAAATCTTTCGGTCGAAGGCCATTGATGTCAACCTATTGCCGGAAGTGAGAAACTTGCCATTGAGGCATGCAAGCTTCAAAGTTCTGAAAGGGTTGTTTCTAAGTCAACTTCTTGGATAATGAGCTGATGTCGTGTTGATGCCCCAAAAATCGTTGCAACAACATTGGGGGATAACCACCCGGTCCGGACCTTAGTACAGCTCCTTTTCCATTTGGAATGGTGGCTCCGACTGGGGATAATGGGACTAGTTTCCCAATAATGGATAAACGGGATGAATGGATGATTGTTTAACTAATCTAATGATAGGCGAATAACTTAATCTATTGGCAGAATAAAATAACTACTACTAATCCCGGGAATGGTTATATTTCTCTAAGTGTAGCGCTTGATGATCTATGTTTTCAAACAGGCATATAGATGACTCCATTGACATGCATAGACATTAATTCATTCAATGATTACTTTACTTAAGTAGTTGAGCAAAGCGATTAAAACAATAATACTACAGTCATCATTTATATCATCGACACATATATGATTAAAAGAAAAGCATACCATAAACATCCAATAGTGGAAAGAATACAGAACTGTTGTTAAAACACATACATATATCTGATAATAGCAAAGGAAATCGGATAACAATTCATATGAAAATAATGGAATCAGACATAGATAATAGTACCATGTGAGCTGATAAAATACTCCCAATATCAATCGCTATCTGTGATTCTTCCTTCAACGCAGAGATGCTTTCAAACAAAGACAATAGTGCACATTTGCAGAAAAGCTACCATGTTGAATTTAGAATAACTGGTCCAGTTTTATAAAAGAATATGGCTGAAGCACAATAGTGTGACTTCAGTCTTTAAGTCAAGTACAAAACTTTACGACCCTTTCCAAAACAATGAAAGGGTCTATAAATACCTAATTATGATAACTATCTATGAAAATGAAATCCTACTAAACTGGTATCAATCAATTTTGATCATATTTTCCCTTAGCGATCTGGCAGTCGGCGGCATGAATCATCAAGTAGGCTGCTTGCCTTTAAATCTGAGCTGACTTGTAGCAATCATTGGCTCCAGTTCGAGTGGTTTGTTGAGGCAAGAGCTGAGCTGGGCAGTGTATGTGGCATCCTGAATATCGGGGATAATATACCCGATTGCATCAGTAAGGCACTTGAGGGCGGCTCTCTGCGAGTGTGGTTTTACCAAGAAAAACCAATACATGTCCCAGGTTAAACTGTTAATCCCAGCGATTAACCTTCCTTTCTCCTCTAAATCTGGATAACATGATTGCTCCAATGTATTCGTTGTTGTCAATTTTCCTGGTGTGCATTGGGAGATCATGTTTGATAAGTAGAGAGTGTTATTAACTAATTCAACCAGATTGCTTGAAGTTAATTTGCATCTCGAAACCGCCCTCTCAGCTTTCATTAACTGGGACTGCCATTCTGTAAAGAGTATATCTTTATATGACTCTAGTATTCTTGGTAAATTAGCTGCTTGCCCTTGATCTGAATCTTGCCAATCGAGAAATGCAGCTATCGTTTCTTCGGCTTGATCCAATTCAGTCCTAGCCTTGTCTACTTTATTACTTATAGATGCCGTTAACTCACATAGGGGCTTTGCCTGGGCGATTTGTTGACATAGAAGCTTAATTTGAGTTATCAATGCAGTATTTATCTGTAGTGCTTCTGCTCTGAATTCGGCCACTTGTGGAATGCCCTTTGTCTTTTCAGTTTGTGCTGATAATTGAGCAATTTGCTCGTCTTTGGATTTCAGCATTCTTTCATTCGCCACCTTCAGTTGTGCTAAAGCTTCTGACAATTCCTTTTGCTTCTGGATTGCGCTTTGATTGACCCGTTGTTTCTCTGCCTGCAGTTGTTGAGTTAGTTGATTATTTAATTGTTGTTGTGTCAACAACTGCTGCTCTGCCTGCTCCGCTTTCTGATTTGCTTCACTTAGCTGTGCCTGTAATGAAAATATTTCTTGATCCTTTGTTTTTAGTAAAAGGCTTACTTCCGATGCCTTATCTATTGTTGCTGCCGAATAAGCTCCTGCATACTGTGACAGTTTTGTCAGGTCATCGAAGGGGTCAAATTCCTCCTTCCAAACCACATTGCCCGTGATGGTTTGCTCTGGAAAAAGGGAAGGTTGATCAGTCCTTCTTCTTTTCCTTTGTCGTTTAACCACCGCTTTATGCCTTGGGCTGTAGAAGACATCCAGGGGAGGAATATCTTCTACTTGTAAAATAATTTGGTCGGAGGGGTCCTTTGGTATTACCTCTACCTCTTTAGAAATGGGTGGGCCGCTGGTTCCACTCAGAACCTGTGGTGAAGTGATTTCCTGCGTGTCCGTTACCTTAGAAGTGCCTGAGTCCTTTGAACATTCCAGACCACTGATGATGAAATCAAATTGCTTCCATTCCTAGAGCAATTTAGGGTCAATATGAGTATCTATATTGACATCAATGGTGGTTTGTTTTTCCTTTTCAGCTTGGGTCTCCTTCCGCACTTTTTCCTGTTCTCTCTTCTGCCTTTCCTCCTGCTCTCTCTTCTGCTTTTCCTCTTTTTCTCTTCTTTGTTTTTCCTCCTATTCTTTCTTCTGCTTTTCCTCCTGTTCTTTCTTGAGATTTTCCTCCTGTGGCTTCTCTTGTTCTTTCGTTATAACCGGAGGTTCCTTTGATTGTTGCCGATCAGGCTCGCTTGATGATGTCGCTGGGGTTGTCACTAGTAAATCTAGAGGCAGAGTTTGCAACCTATGTTCTCTAAGTTTATTAAATTCAGTCAACCCTTCATCATTATATTTCACTTTGGCGAATGCTTTAACCTGATTTATTGTCTCAGCTGAAGAGAACAATTCGTCAAACATATCTTCCTTATGATCAAACTTTGACAATTTGGCCTGTTCTAGTGCATTATAGGCAACTTTGTTTGGATCAAATGGCCTATTTGGGAGAGTCGCCAGAGTTAATGATTTGATCTTTGTGGCTTCCTTTTCTGCATGTTTGAGATCATGCAGAGTATAGACACCACACCTTAAGGGAAAAGAGGGCCAGCCCTGCTTCTTATTTTTCTTGAGAGTCTGTGTAACACTCTCAACAATAATCTGGTAAGAGATTTCTCTTGCTAACAGTTTATCCGGTATGTATAAAGGGAGAACATGAGGTTCGGCTTGGCTACCGAAAACTCTTATATAAGTGAATTTCTCCTCTCCAAACCATCTCCCTACCGCTGTTAAATCAATCCCAGCTTGGTAGGAAATCTTGGGAATGGGTTTATCAAAAATAGAATAATAAATAGGCACCATAAAGCCATTACAGACTTGGTACATATGGTGCTTGTAAGAGGATTTCCATAGTTTCTGATGGTATATGTGGATAGCCGTGGGGTCTTGTGGTGTCCACCTCCAGTCGAGCATGGGAAATTCAGAATTGAAACACAATGTATCTAAAATATATGCACTGTAATAGAATGGGGGGATTATCCTTTCAGAGATGTGAGACTTATTCCTAAACTCAAGAACGGCTTTGGCTAGTTTGTCCGAGAGAATAGTGGCCCAATCCATTATTATACTATTGCATGCAGCTTCCATTAAAGGGACCATTTCTATAGTGAAATTAGAAGATTCATGCAATCCCCACAATCTACACATCATTATTCCTGCGTAGCAATAAGGAGAAGCTAGGGAATCAACTGAGTACTTACCGGAAGACTCATGTTTGTGCTTTGCCGGATTTTGTCTCCAATCCCGGATGGGTTCAGATTCAACTTCGTTCTCGTTTGAGAATTTTTCCAGGAATGCCTTATTGTATATCTTCTCTGGCTCAGGAAAATGATACATTTGCCTCAAATCATCAGCTTTAAATGACCCGAAAATTCTCCCGTCTCTGGTGCTGAAGGTTCTATCCAGAATTGGGATTTCTTCAATTGCCCACCGCACTACATCTGTGTATGGGAGAGTTTGTTCCCTAGCTGCTATCCGATGAAGGAAGGAGTCAGCTAAGTCCTTAAGAGTACCCTTAGATTTCTGAGTAGATTCTGCAGTAGCTTCTACTGTTGTCACTTTAGGTTCTTCGATTTCGATCAAGTTGTAGGTACTCTACCAAGTAGTTCTGCCGAGACCAGAACATGTGGTATCCGAAATCAATCCTTTCTTTTTGTCAGCGACAGCTTGTCCTGCAGCTGGCGCCGAGGAAGCGCCTGTAGTCTTCTTGGATTTCTTCCCCATTTTGCTTAAGCTTTCTCCTTTGGATGAATTCTGCACAGAGGCGAAAATAAACCTAACACAGATAGATGATAATGAAAATCCAATATGGGAAAGATATATATTGATCAAAGCGTGCTGAGAGATTAACTCTAAAAATGGCCGCGGATACAATCCATGGGAAGATCTTACAATTACATTAAATGGCCGTTTAAAACCTGCCAATCCTTAAATTCCCATTATATCATTATTCGACCGAATGACCCGTTTAAGCGTGCTATGGATGTTTTGGCGGTTGGGCGCAGGTGCATCATTGCTTAACAGATTAAGCTTTAAATATGATTTGATCATAATATCCCTCCATTTAACGACTTTTTTTGAAAACTGCGCTTTATCGCAATCGGCCATCGGGGAGAGCTTTAACCTCTTGTATTGACACCATTTAAAACCCCCGATCGCCGATAGCCGATATCGCATCGCGTCGGGAGAATAGGGATTATATATGACATGGACAACATATCACCGATTTGCCGATTGCGATATCGCATCACATCGGGCTGCATCACCTGGGCCCCTTAATAATGTGCATAGGATATTGCCGATTGCCGATTGCGATATCGCATTGCATTGGGGTGAAAGGCTTGGGGCGCTTTAAGATTGCGTATAGAGTATTGCCGATAGCCGATAGCGATATCGCAATGATAAAAGATTGTTTTATTTGATCAAAATGGGTTTTTCAAAAGGTTTTTTATATAATGTTTTCATTTGGTTATCAGACCTTTTTGAACAATACAATATTGATACCAATTAACTTCTAAAGGGACCCATTTCATATGATAATTTTGTAAATAAAAATGATATGAAATGGGGGGTTGTTGTAGAGCACAACATGTCGACAAGAAGTGACTCATCATGGGAGGGCCTTGATGTATCCCACATCTATGACATGAAACAAAGCAAATGATTTTTTGGAGGTGAAAATGATCGACAACACAAGGTTCAGGAATGGCGGTCATGAAAAATGGAGGTTGAAGGGTATTGCAGTGGATGAGGCATTAACTAGATGGTGAATTCTTGACTGAATGACTTCTCTTGAACATATCGGTGACATTGAGATGGATTGGCAGCGTTAACCCCAAAAATGGATGGTATGAAAGACCAATGGTGAGACAACCGGTGAACGGAATAACCCAACCCAACTCAATCACGGAGACAAATTGAAAGTGTCATGTTCAAGAGCGACCTGCTACCATAAAGTTTTCAAGTTTTATTTCCTTTTCCCCCAGTCATTGCTGACCAGTACCTCTTTATTTTTGTCAAGCTTGAGGAGGATAACATATGCTTGTTCTATAATTTTCCCTTCGGGCAAACCTATCGCTATGTTTTAACGAGTCTAGTGACAGTGAAACTCGTTCTTGTCTGGGTGGACAAGTTTGTCGCTATTGTTTTAACAAGTTTAACGACAAGGATAACTCGGACCTTTTCATGTTTAGAGAGTTTGAAAAGGGATGAAAAGGAAAATCCAGAGGTTATTTTTCATAGAATAATCCCTTAGGTCCGGAAAATATTAAAATAATACAAAAGGGATGACTTTTCGATCACTTTAACGAGCTGAAAAAGACAAGTGCTCAAACTTTTTCATGAGATAATCCCTCAGGTCCGAAAAAGATTAAAATATATAGGAGGGATGGCATTTTTGACCACTTTAACGAGCTGGAAAGACCAATTGCTCGACAATCTTTTCCTATTTAACGAGTCTGAAAAGGGTTTAACGGGGACTCAAACTTTTCATATTTAATGAGTCTGAAAAGGGTTTAACGGGGACTCGACAATCTTTTCATATTTAACGAGTCTGAAAAGGGTTTAAAGAAGGCTCGAAATTTTCATATTTAACGAGTCTTAAAAGGGTTTAACGGGGACTCGACAATATTTTCATATTTAACGAGTCTGAAAAGGGTTTAAAGAGGACTCGTTTTTTAGGAACGAGTGGTGTCTGGGGTAGCAACTGGTTCCGGGTAAGTTTGGAACTTCTCAAAACATGGTGATGTGAAGAGGTTGGCTAACAAGACAGCTCATCGTGACTGTTCCTCAAAAGGGTAAACAACCAAGTGGAAGCATATGATCAGCCAAAAGAATGGAGGTGATGGGGGTACACAACCAAGGCTCAAAATGCTGATAGAATGACAATCACAAAGGGTATTTACTCGAAGGTTCATTTTTTAACGAGCTTGAACCCTAGGGGAACTATGCTCGGTGGTAGGTTCATTTTTTAACGAGCTTGAACAATGCGATAACATATGCTCAGTCTAGTTTCTATTTCTACGCAAGATCAAAAACTAAAAAGGCTAGAAACAACAAAGTTAAAGAAGCTAGAAAAAATGCTAAAATGCTAGAAAATGAAAATTGAAAAAGAAATGAAAAGTTTGCATGCCCCCAACATGGTGAAAAGGAGAGTCTCCAGTAGCTATACAGAAACCTTTTGTGGTTATGCAGGATGGTTTCATTCGCAAAGAAGACAAAACACTTCCTTGGCTTCGTTCGTAGAGCAAACAAAGGTGAATTGTGTGTCAGACCAATCACATAACCTACAAGGAAACTTATCTCTACGGGGAAACTTATCTTTTCAGCTAGGTTCGTCTACCAAATAAACAAGGGTGCATGTCCCCTAAGCTTCGTTACATTCACCAGACTACTTGCAGTAATTAGGTGGATGGAATGAAGGTTCGAGAGACACTTTTGACATACAAGGACCATTTAGGGATGATGATCGACTTGGAGCTATGCTTGAATTGGGAAATGAAAGCTGGTCAACAGTGACAATTTCGCCTTCATGCGGGAAACACATCACTCGGAAGAGTGTTGAAATGATATCCTCCATGCTATAAACATAGTCACATCCAAGGAGTAGATTGTAATCTCACGGTCCTGGGACTACCATCACGCTCAGGTGAACGGTTTTCCTTCCCAAAGTTATCGGTAACTTAGGAAGGATCCCTAATGGTCGATTGGTTCCTTTGTTAAAGCCTGACAAATTTTATGTAACAGGCATAAGCGATGGCGAACCAAGCGCTTTCCAAACAGTTGAGGAAAGGATACTCACTGATGCCCCTTCATCTATGATAGTGCCAGACACGATCATTTTGTAAACTTGTACTATGATCTAGAAAGGCATGTAAGATGGAAGGCGGGATCTTGCTAGTCGATTCCAATCAAAGGAAGTGACTAGACTGCTTGGAGTGGGTACTGAATAAACGGTTGAATTAACCCCTTGAGTAGTGGGAACTGGGGGATTTTCCTCCTGTTGTGAAGGAATGGGTGGATTGCCCCCAAGTTCATTTGACTTTGAAGTAACAAAAAGAATTTGAATCGTATCGTTCTTACTCTCTTTGGGAAGGGTATGATCTTCTGAAGGTAAAACTGGGTCAACTATCACCTTGACCTGTTGACTTTCGTCGGGTATGGACTCAGAAGATTCACTTTCAGAGAGAGTGGTTTCGACTGACGGTTGATCAGTTGATTTTAACTAGTGAAGGACTTGGGGAGAGTTTCTGGTAACCAGGTGGAAGTTACGGTGATGAAGCAGGACGATTATCCAATACTCTTTTGGCTTCATCCAAAAAAGGACAATGGTGAAGGGTATGGTTCCCTTTACATAACCTACATGGAACTTTGACCTTTCCTTTCTGTCCGTGAACTTAACTATCACTAGTTGATGGTGTATTATCAACATGATCACCAGAGGTTGATGACACCGGGTGGTGCGAACAGGGAGGCCATTCTCTCAAGATCTGAGGAAGGCAAGTACAGTCTCGATGAAAATGGTCTCCTTTACAAATTATGCAAGGGAATTTGGGTTTAGGAGATTTAATGTGTAGATTTTCACCATATGATTCATGGTTGCCCCCTTGTTGAATCAAATTCTTCTTCTTATTCTCCTTCCCTTTTTTCTTCTTCTCAACCACCTGGTTACTAGCATCACTATTTTCACCAAGTGAAGAGGAAGAAGGGGAGGGAGAAACAAATGAAGAAGAAGGTGAAGGGTCAACTTTAGTATCAACTGGATGCTGATTCGGTTGCAGAGGAATCACAGTATTTTGAACCACAGAGGTTGAGAAAATCCATACTGGCAGGCCAATGGTAAGTCCCAGAAGGGACAATGTGGCCATATGAGGAGCACTAATATTTCCCCATGAAGTAAAAGGACTAGGATTTCCCTCAAAAGGGATTCCTTAATTGGTGGATTCCATTATCTCAACCTAAAATCAACGAAGGAATAGGGATGTTATTCCAAATTTAATAAATTTTAAAGATGCTTTGACACAACTTTGCTTTTTCATTTTTTAAGAGTCAAGAAAAAGCTAAAGATGACTCTAGTCCCCTTTGATTTTTAATGAGCCTGAAGTGACAAGTGCTCAAATAGACCTTTTCTTTTAAAGGGTCGAAAGGAACGAAAGTGACTACTCTGGAAATCTAGACAGAGGGATTACCAAACCAATCGAAAAACTGCAAAATACACCTTGGTGATAAATTAAAGAGAAATTGCCAAGGACTTATGTATGGCAGTCAATATTCCTGAATGCTGTGTTCAGTGCATTGCGATCAATAGGGCGGCAGACTCAACTTCCTATGGATAAAGTATATAGGCCTATTATGGTCTCCCAATATATATGCGACGGTACGTGGAGCACAAGTCCATGCTAGCACTTGTCGTATCAAGGAGGAGGAATCACCCAACCTTCATTGAAAATGATAGTTACTAGATTTTATGACGCCGGAACACGTCTCTAGCCTAGACCTCTAGATATGTTGCGTTAAGTTCCAAAGCGTTCTTAAGTTCATTGAGATTTATTTTAAAGTTGATCTTGTTTAAAGTTTTCCTTTCAATGGTCCATCGCGTGATGATTATTTGAAATTCCAAAATGCAATCTATAATGATAAACAATATTTGTTTATTTCAATCAATGAAAATCTTAGCTACTAGGGAAAGAAGAATATAATTCTGTCAAACAAAGAGCAAAGAGCACACACTAGTGCATTTTCCTAAATCATTTTTCGCACACAAAATAAATGCAAATGAAAATGCATGTATTTGTTTTTCGTTCCCCTTAATGTGAAAAATTCCAAAAAGGAAAACTAAGTATAGTAAAAGATCTGAAATATTTTACTCAAAGCGACATTTCGACAATTTCTTTTTCAAAATAGAAAGGAAGACTAAATGACACTTTTCAATTTTGAATAGAAAATGCTTTCGACACTTCAAATATCAACAAATCAAATCAAATACATGACAAAAAGTTCAATCGACTATTCAGGGAAGGAAGACTCCATGACACTTCTCTTTTTGACACAAAACGACAGTTACGACACTTTTTGTACCAAAACGACAGATTGATTTAAGAAACTTTTTGACAAAGGATTGTAAATGATGGACAAATACATAAAAAAATTTACTAATCCTAATCAATGGAGGCTGATCTATGTGATGCAAGCAAGCTTCAGTAATGAGGTACTGTTCATAAACAACAAAAAACAACTAAACAGAGCTGAAAACAAGGACAAATCCCCCAAATTTCAAGAATAGAAATAGGTTCAGTCAATCATCGCACCTGGGCTTCATAGAAATAGGGATGCATCACATTTTTTAGACTTAGGAGGTGCGATGCATACTGGTTGATAGTGACAAATAGTGCGATGGGCCAGGGAGTGCAATTGAAGTGGGTTTTGGTTCAAATTTTCAACTGATTTTAGTGAGTTAAGCTGAGCTATGATGGAAAGTAAAGAGAAAAGTTGTTATCGGAAACTAGTGTCTATGCAGAGCTGCTAGTCCCACTAAGGCTAGTAGCTACCTTAGAAACAAAGAAACTAAAACTACTTTCGTTTTCCTTTATGAGAAATAGATAAGAGGGGAATAAGGAGACCAACCTCTGTCTTTCGCTTGGTTCCTTGCTCGATTCCTCTCCCTTCTGATAGATATTTGCTACTTGCTTCCTCGTATACCTAGCTTCAAAGAGCACCTGTAGAATCAAAGCAGCATAACACTATCCAAGAACATAGATCTATTATCATAAAAAATATAGGACCAGATATATATTGACCACACAAATGCATATAACCTCAATCATACAAGAATGTGGAGGAAAAATTGAATAGCTTTATTGATAATCAAGAAAGAGCAAACAGGATTACAACCAATTGTTCTGACCTAGCATCATCCTCTCAGCAAGAAAGCGCTTCTTCACCTCATGAAAAGCTTAGATCACCCAACACTATGATATTGCACCAAGAAACCAACAACACTTCCTTACAAGATACAAAATTCCAGCCTCTGGATCTCTGGGATGAGGGATCCATATATAGATGTTTGCAAGGGGGGTGAGTCAGCTTTTGAGATTTGATTAGTGTCCTCTCACTGATAGTTCTTGATTCCACTTGGATATTGATGATCTCTTACTCATCTCTGGGCGAATGCAGAGAGGCAAGTGTCATAGGAGAAGTTTTTGGAAGATTCCATGCTCCTCCACCTTGCGGATTGACCCTGCCATTTGTCCACTTTCGCCCATCGCACCCCATAGAAGGGATTTTCAACTTGCATCACACCTACTGTGTGTAGGCAGGTGGGATGCAACACACTTTGACCATGGAGCAGTTGAAATGGTCTAGTTTTGACCAGTTCTGAGTGGTTTTTCATGGAGAACTTCTGGGAGATGCTGTAATCAGTTGACCTTGTTTTTTTAGGGGTTGGAACAACACCTTTAGGGACTTAGGAGACCTTGGTTTATGGACATTTATGATTGGGGTTGCAGTGCCCAAAAATGTCTATAACAGTTGCCCCCTAAAGCATGAGGTCGTTAATCTTTTGATGTTGGGTGAAATGCTTTATCATGAGGATCCGAAGTTTTTTCGAGCTGGAAGGCGACCTGTAATAAGATAAGATACAATACATTATTTTCATAATTTTTTCATGATCTAGTTGAGGCGGGCATTCCCATGCTCAGCTTTATAAATTCATTTTCATGTACATGAGATAGACAATCGTCTGAGTGTAGTCTAATGATTCTGGTAGAGCCATCATCCCATAGATTGGATGATTATCTGTGCAGCAATGATGTACATTTGATGTCTTTATTTTCTTGAATATATATCGTAGCCTAGATGGATGAAACTAGATCCGGGGTCTTCAATCTTGTTCGATCTTCACTCAAAGTACAAGTCGATCCATGTGAGAGATGTTCTGGAGTCAAACATGGAAAGACATTGCCTGATTACCAGCCAGTGATGTAAGCTGTTAACAGGCGCGAGAGGAATCACCGATAATGATGATGACCCTCAAGGTACTACAGTACAATTCACGTGGTGTGAATAAGGGACTTGGTGTCGAACACCATGCAAAATATTTTGGTCGAAGGCCATTGATGTAAACCTATCGCCGTAAGTGAGAAACTTGCCATTGAGGCATGCAAGTTTCAAAGTACTGAAAGGGTTGTTCCTAGATCGACTTCTTGGATAATGAGCTGATGTCGACAAGAAGCGATCTGTCATAGAAGGGCCTTAGTGAATCCCACATCAATGACATGAAACGGAGTAAATGATTTTAATGGAGGTGAAAACGATCTGGTGATATAAGGTTCAGGGTGGCGTTCATGAAATAATGGAGCATGAATGTATTGCAGCGGATGAGACACAGGTGAATTCTCTGAGCGACTTCTCTTGAACATATCAGCGACACTGACATGATGGATTGGTAGCATTAACCCCAAATATGGATGGTGTGACGGAACCATGGCGATGTGACCAGTGAATGGAACAACCCAACCCGACTCGGATGCGGAGTGAAAGTGTCATGTTCAAGAGCGACTTGCTACCAACAAAGTTTCTTCAAGTTTTCTTCCCAATTTTTCCTGAGTCATTGCAGACCAGTACCTCTTTATTTTTGTCAAGCTTGAGGAGGATAACATATTCTTGTTCTATAATTTTCCCTTCGGGCAAACCCATCGTTATGTTTTAATGAGCCTAGCGATAGTGAAACTCGTTCTCGTCTGTTATGGACAAGTTTGTCGCTATTCGGTTTTAACGAGTTTAATGACAAAGATAACTCAGTCCTTTTCAATTTTAGAGATTATGAAAAGGGACGTAAAGAAAACTCCAAAAATCATTTTTCGTCACATGATCCCTTGAGTCCAAAAAAGTATAAAACAATACAAAAGGGATGAATTTTCGGTACTTTTAACGAGCCGAACAAAACAAGCGCTCGATCTTTTTGTGTAATAATCCCTCAAGTCCAAAAAGATTAAAATCTAAAGGAGGGATAGCTCTTCCGGTCACTTTAACGAGCTGGAGAGGCCAATGGCTTGGCAATCTTTTCATATTTTACGAGTCAGTTGGAAAGAGCTTAAAGGAGACTCATTTTTTGAGGAACGAGTGATAGATTCAGGTAGCAGCTGATTCCAAGTAAGGTTTGGAATTTTCCAATCACGACAGTGTCACAAGGATGGCTAACAGGATCACTCTTTGCAGCTGTTCCTCAAAAAGGGTAAACAATCAAATGGGGGTGAATGATCGGCCAATACAGAGTGGAGGTGATGATGAAAACATGACCAAGGCTTCAAAGGTTGATGGTAATACATTCACAATGGTTATTTACCAGAAATTGGTTCATTTTTTAATGAGCTTAAACTCTAGAGGAACATTTGCCCATTTCTTATGTTTATTTTTTAACGAGCTTGAATTCTGCGTTAAAACTGCTCGATGCGGGTTTATTTTTTAACGAGCTTGAACCCTGCAGTAACACTGCTCGTGATAAGTTTGCATGCCCCCAGCATAATAACGCAAATCGAGGTGCATGCCCCCCAAGCTTCATTGCATTCAACTCGGTGGTTGGAATGAAGGTTTACCTTTGAGATTTGGAAAGGGATTTGTTTCATTTTTTAATGAGGTTGACACAGTAAAAGAACTATCCTCATGACTCCTTGTTTCATTTTTTAATGAGGTCGACACGAGATAAGAACCGTCCTCGGAATCCACCGTATTTACAGTATTTGATAGAAAATAAAAAACTGAAGGATGATTAAGGTCATTGGAATAATATTCATTGTAATTCGGGAGATGGGAACGATGGTGGTAATCTTCCCATGGTGCCTCTCCTAACATCATTGACTGAATGATTACTTTGTCTGTAGAATGTACATGCGACCAAGGATCTGAAGAGGTACCATATTCCTAAGACCTATCTATCCAAACACTCGATGAACGTTGATTTGGGTTTGCCCCCCAGGCTAAGAAAATTGATTGCTACAATATTTCTAAAATGGCGATGATCCATGCTGACAAAATGTTTAGGAATCTTCCGAATCCATTAGATATGGAAGATTTCATATTGCAGGTTTCCACTATGGCCAATTTCGCCAGGTTACTTGGAGGCGGTAGGGCAAAAGTACCTATTAAGGCAGGGTCTTTTAGGAGGCCTACTCCAATATTTTGAAGCGAATTATTGCTTCCATGGATCATTGGAATGCTTCCTGTAACTTGTGAACTGTTGGGGAGAAATGTTTGTTGGTCGACGATTGTAATTCCTCCTTGGAAGGGAAATGAAATCTTCCTGAAGTAGGTCGACACAACTACGGCCATGGCATATATCCAGGGCCTTCCCAATAGGATGTTGTAATCGAGGTTTCTGTCGATTACTTCAACATCAATTTCTACTGTTTTGCCCCCCAATTCAACTTGCAAGTTACTTAAAATCCCGTATGGAGTGTATGATCGTCCATAAAATGCTTTTAACATCGTTGATGATCGCGACAAGGGTGGTGAGCCTAAATTTTTCCAGCAACTCATCGACATAATACATGTAGATGCCCCCTCATCAATAATTGTTCGATGAACAGTTCTGTTGAGGGCTTTCACTTGAATAAGGAAAGATAGTTGAGCTGGTAACTGAGGGTCATATCCTTTGTGACTAAAGGATACAAGATTAGAATCCTTTGGGTCAATCCCACCTATTGCTGATAATAAAGCCTGCTTTTGGGAGGGGCAATTTTGCGATACCTCAAGTGTCGACATAGCGGACGATGATCGGGCCAGGTCCTCTACTATATTATAATTCTGTGCTACTTTAGCACGACGATTAAATGTCGATTTGTGTACTACTCCCTTTGGTGGCTTTATCGTTAGCTCAGGAATGATGGGTGGCACAACTTTGGTCGAAGTTGTTGTCGAACTACTAGGTTGATCTTTATCCTTGTTGTTCGACAGTTGTGGATTCCCGTAATCTTTATTCCTTGTCGTTATCAAAGCATCATTTTGCTGTTTCGAAACCGACAACATAAGCACTTGGGATCGGGAAGCATTTTGATTAGCAACCAGTTTGGTTCCTGGGTTTGGAAACGGATTAGTCAATACTGCTGAGGTTTTTGAACTCTTAAAGAGTTTCTTAACTTCATCTTTATGTGGACAATCTCTCGTTCGATGATCCTCATCGCATATCTGACACCCCACAGGGGGTTTCCTTTGCCCAGAAGGGTTTGCAGAAGGTTTTTCAGGAGATGACTCATCCTGCTTCTTTTTTCTCCCTTTCTTTTTCTTCTTGCCCCCTGGTTGCTTCAGTTGTTTTCCCTTGTCGGTCGACACGACATTTACTTCCGAGGCGAGAAGTTCCTCATTTGCATTTTGACTAGAAATCTTACGTCTTTTAGATGTAGCCTTTGTTGATTTCATGTTTGTAGTACCAATCACGCCATCGCTGGCATGAGAGTCATTGTTCGATTTAAGAGGAGGAGGAACGGAAAATTCCGGTCTGGGAACGTCAGGGATTTTATCGTAGAGCATGCCAGACTGAGTATAAATCAAGTCTAAATATTGTGCACGAGCAATAAATTGCTCTTCAGTGATGACTCCTCCCTTTGCCACATCTTCTATAATGGAAGGTAATAATGACTTAATAAACCATTCAGCTAAAAGCTGATCAGGAACGTACGTTTTTACCATTCTACGACGTCGCCACTCATGAATATGATCAGATATGTGAGTGGCCGTTGTCTGTTTGAAATTGGTAAGAAGCTCTGTTCCTGTTTCGTACCTTATTGGTAATTGAAAATGGGTTAAAAAGGTTGTGGCTAGGGTGCTGAAGTTATCGAATGAAGCTCTAGGCAATTTGATATACCATTTTGCTGCCGGACCAGTTAACGTTCACTAAAAAAGGTGAAGCCTAATCGAATCATCGTTTAGAGTATTAGATGAACACCACAGATGAAAGGTCATCACATGATTTGATGGGTCTTCACCCGGATTTCCATTAAATTTAGGAATATTTGACGGAAGTTTATGCGGAATCGCCGGCCACCAAGGGGCGTAAGAAATTGGATCATTCATCAGCTGGTTTAGATCTGGTAATTCTAGAGTTGCTACAAAGGGCAACTGTTGATTCAGGTTAGGTGAAGCATACCTAGGATAAGATGGAATCGCCTGAGTAGTGGGTCTTTTCATACCAGCATAAAGTATTTGATGTTGGTAACTTTGATAAGGTTGATGGGCATAACCATTATAGTATGGTTGTTGATAGATGCTTTGGAAATGTAGTTGCCCATTACTTACAAAGACTTGTTGCTCAGGTCCTTGATATGATTGCTGGAATTGCGGTTGTTGAGATTGAACCAGCCCTGGTTGTTGGACCATTTGCTGTTGTCCAATACTGGATGATTGACCAAGATGAGGAGTCATAGTACTTGTTTGAGCCTGAGTCGCTCTAGATAGGGAGGCACTAACCTGAGGTTGCGATTGAATCATTGAGACAAGAGGTTTTTATATTGCAACCTGAGAAACTTGGGGTTGACATACAACAGGTAGCGGTTGTACTTGCGATGCAGTCACCATAGCAGGTATAGTGGGAATATTTGACACAGGGTGGACTGGTTGCATTGAATATACAACCCTTGGTTGCTGAGGCAATATTGGTACCCAACCGCTGGATGTAATTCTAGTTTGACCTGAACTTTGTTGTAAACTCTCATATGGTTGTTCTCCGGGAGGGAACAATGAAAAGGCATACTGCCCTCCATATGGTGGCAATCCAATACTTAAAGGGTATATTGGCCTTTGAAGACACATTGGATCAATTTGTTGAGTTTTAACATAAGAAATACCAGATGATAATCTGGATGAAGGAATAGGAACTGACCATGTCATCGAAACAGTCCCTGATTGGACTCTGGCTTGTTTTTGATAACTTACCGGACAGATGGTATACCGACGAACATCGTTGGAGTAGCAGCAGCAGGCTCTGCCACTGCTACGTTAGATGACATAGTCCTGGATGTCGATGGTTGTTCAGACATATCTAGCCTATCCAAAAGATTTCCTAGCGATTCTACAAGAACTTGCGATGGAGGGAGACTAACTTCTAAGACCAACGAGGGAACAGTGACATTATTCCGATTAAAATAAATTTTAGACGCTTTGACACAACTTGTTTTTTCAATTTTTAAGAGTCAAGAAAAAAAAAAGATGACTCTAGTCGCCTTCGATTTTTAATGAGCTTGAAGTGACAAGTGCTCAGATGGACCTTTTCCTTTAAGGAGTCTGAAAAGGAACGAAAGAGACTACTCTAGAAATCTAGACAAAGGGATTACCAAACCAATCGCAAAACTGCAGAATACTTTTTACGGTATGGCAGTCAATCTTCCCGAATGCTGTGTTCAGTGCATTGCGATCGATAGGGCATCAGACACGGCTTCCTATGGGTAAAGGATAAAGCCTATTGTGGTCTCCCAATATATACTCGATGGTACGTGGGGGCACAAGTCCGTACTGGCACTTATCGTCTCAAAGTGGAGGAATCACCCAACCAGCAATGAAAACAACAGTTACCAGGCTTTACGACGCCGGAATACGTCTCTAGCCTAGACTTCTAAATGTTGTGCGTTAGGTTCCAAAGCGTTTTTAGATTCATTAAATTTATTTTACAGTTGATCTTGCTTAAGAAATTTGCCTTTCAAGTTCACCACGTGATGTAGATGTAAAATTCCTAAAATGCAGTCTAAGATGATAAACAATCGTTTAATCTTCTTTTTGCAATGAAAATCCTAGCTACTAAGGAAAAAGGAATGATATTGTTTCAACATAGAGCAGAGAGCACACACTATATGCACTGTCCTAAATCAAACCAACAAACAGTCTAAATGCAAATGCACATGCATGTATTTGTTTTCAGCCTTCTTAATGTGTGAATGATAAAAAGAAAGCTAAGCGCAAATCTGAATTATTTTTCAAAGCGACATTACTAACAAGTTTCTTTTCAAGACAAAATGAAGGCAATGACGACACTTTGTGATTTGGAATTGAAAACTTGCTTTTGACACTTGAAAAACTACTAATTCAAATCAAATACAAGAGTTACAGTGTAATCAACTATCAAGAACAATCGGATTCTTTTCTATGACTGAAAACGACACTTGCGACACTTTCAAATCAAGAAACGATAGTTCAATTACGCTACTTCTTTGTAAAAGAGAATTGAAAATGGATCACAATACATAAAAGCATTTACAGTTCTTTGCACAATGGAGGCGGAATAATGGCAAGGAAGGGGGTTTCAACAGAGGTGTACTGCCTATAGGCAGCAAAACTCCTGAATAGAGCTGAAAAGAGTGAACACAGAAGCCAAAATCTAAGAGCAGAAGAGGTCTAATCAGTGCACCTGTAGCACAGGGAAACTGAAATGCAATGCACCTACTACACTTGGGAAGTGTGATGCATTCAGGTTCCAAAGAAGAGACAGTGCGATGGACCAGGGACGAGACTTTAGCTAGGTTCCGGGTCATAGTTTGCAGCTCAGTTCAAGGATTTAGGCCGAGCAAGTGGTAATCAGTAAATCAATCACAGGGGTAAATCTAAGGAGGTTACTAGAGCCACCACAAGGGCAATTAGAGAGCTTGTAAATTAATCATTTAATTCATAAACAAAACCCGGAGATAGATTGAAGTAGCATTGATCTACTTTGCACTTGCATAGCAAATGCAGTTCGAAGGCTAGCTGGCTTGACTTTAGGCTCCGTTTGTAAGTTTATAAAGTAAACAAATGTAGATAAACAAACAATCTATTCGCTCCCCAATGGAGTCGCCATTTTGTTATCAGGAAAACTAGTGTCTATGTAGAGCTGCTAATCCCACTAAGGCTGGTAGCTACCTTAGAAACAAACAAACTAAAACTACTTTCATTTTCGTTTATGAGAAATAGATAAGAGGGGAATAAGGAGACCAATCTTTGTCTTGCGCTTGGTTCCTTGCTCGATTCCTCTCCCTTCTGGTAGATCTTTGCTACTTGCTTCCTCGTATACCCAGCTTCAAAGAGCACCTGTAGAATCAAAGCAGCATAACACTATCCAAGAACATAGATCTATTATCATAAACAATATAGGACCAGATATATATTGACCACACAAATGCATATAACATCAATCATACAAGAATGTGGAGGAAAACTTGAATAGCTTTATTGATAATCAAGAAAGAGCAAAGAGGATTACAACCAATTGTTCTGACCCAGCATCATCCTCTCAGCAAGAAAGCCCTTCTTCACCTCATGAAAAGCTTAGATCACCCAACACTATGATATTGCACCAAGAAACCAACAGAACTTCCTTACAAGATACAAAATTCCAGCCTCTGGATCTCTGGGATGAGGGATCCATATATAGATGTTTGCAAGGGGGGTGAGTCAGCTTTTGAGATTTGATTAGTGTCCTCTCTCTGATAGTTCTTGATTCCACTTGGAGATTGATGATCTCTTACTCATCTCTGGGCAAATGCAGAGAGGCAAGTGTCACAGGGGAAGTTTCTGGAAGATTTCATGCTCCTCCACCTTGTGGATTGACCCTGCCATTTGTCCACTCTCGCCCATCGCACCCCATAGAAGGGCTTTTCAACATGCATCGCACCTACTGTGTGTAGGCAGGTGGGATGCAACACACTTTGACCATGGAGCAGTTGAAATGGTCTAGTTTTGACCAGTTCTGAGTGGTTTTTCATGGAGAACTTTTGGGAGATGCTGTAATTAGTTGACCTTGTTCTTTTAGGGGTTGGAACAACACCTTTAGGGACTTAGGAGCCCTTGGTTTATGGACATTTATGATTGGGGTTGCAGTGCCCAAAAATGTCTATAACAAAAGTACAAAGGAATGATCTTGAGAAGTTACTGAGCTAACAAAAGGGCATCTAGAATGCTTGTAAGTCAAATGTTTAATTCATAAACTAAACCAGAGATTGACTGAAGCAACATTCATCTACTATGCAATTGTAGAGCAAGAGCAGTTCGAAGGCTACTTGGCTGACTTTAGGCTCTGTCTATAGTTTATAAAACAAATAATAACAAAAAACAAACATCTATTCGATCCCCAGTGGAGTCGCCAATTTGTTTATGGGAAAACTAGTGTCTTTTCGATCAACTAGCCCTCTAGGTTTGGAAGCTACCCTAGAAACAACAGTTTAAAGCAATTCGTGATTTCTTCTATGTATAATAGATAAGAGAAAGACAAAGGAACCAACCTGGATCTTCCACTTAACTCCTTGCTTGATCTCTCTCCCCCTTGACAGAGCTTGCAACTCCTCTCCGTACTTATCCCGCTTGGAGAGTACCTGTAGAAACACAGTAACAAAGAACCGTCAAAGCATCTTGATCTATTATATCATAATCATTACAGAATCAGAAATATAATGAACATTTAATGGCATTCATAAATAATAGCGTTCACAATTGCACAGTTATATGGAAGAAAACTCGAAGAACTTTATTAAATAGAAGGAAGAATTACAACCCAATTATCTGATCCAGCATAATCCTCCCAGCATCAAAGCCCTCTTCACCTCAAGAAATAGCAAGATCACCCAACAATACAATGCTCTTTCTCAAATACAAACTATTAGCACTTCCTTGCAATTCATAATATTCCAGCCTCTGGATCTCTTAGATGAGGGATCCATTTATAGATGTGTGCAAGGGTGTGAGTCATCTCCGGGGTTTGATTAGTTTCATTCCACTTGTTACAATTGGTTCCACAAGAGGGGAGATAACTGAAGTTTATATCTCTTACTCATCCTTGGGCGAATTCATAGAGGCAAGTGTCAGACGGGAAGTTTCTAGAAGATTCTATGAGCATCCACTTAGCAAAATGTCCCAGACATTTGTCCATCCTCGCTCATCGCACCCTATAGAAGGCCCAAACAAGATGCATCACACCTGGCTAGTGTAGAAGTCAGTATGCATCACATCCTGACAGTGGAGCAGTCAGTATGGTCTAGTTTAGGCCAATTCTGGATGGTTTTTCAGGTGGAACTTTTGGGGAATGATGTAATCAGTTGACCATGATATTTTAGGGTATGAAACAAATCTTTTAGGGGTTAAAAAGACCTAGTTTATTGACATATAAGATTGGGGTTGAAGTGCCCAAATATGTCTATAACAGGCCTCACAAGAGTACATGATCATTAATGTCCATTATTTGTCTACACCAAGAGTAATTCTTAGTGCTCACAAGATTTTTTAATGAATCTACAACTTTATTCAACATTTCCACCTTTAAAAGCAACACCTTATTGTCTTCAACCACATCTCTTACAAATTATATTGAACATAAATATGCTTTGTCTTAAAAATATAAACTGGGTTCTTCACCACGAAGATTACACTTACTATCCTAGTCTATCCTTACAACCCAAAACCTAAACATAATCTTTGTAACCATATTGTTTCCTTTCTTGCAAGAGTAGCTACACTGCATTTAATTTTTTCAGTTGACAGTGCCTACAAACTATCTCTTTCTCATTCAACATATTTCTCCTCCAAAAAGGTTTGACACACACCCACTTGCAAATATTCTGCAATCCATATCTTTATTCCATTCTGCATCAACAAACCCATGCATATCAAACACTCTATCTAATCTTGGTCATCCGCGGTAGCATAATCTATATCTAGTAGTGCTACGTAAATACTTGAAAACCCTCTTTACTACTATCCAATTCTCCTTCCGTAGCTTTGACATGTACTTGTTTAATACTCCCATTGCATGTGCAATGTCCACTCTAGTATAGACCACTACATACATCTAACTTCCAACTACAATAGGATAGGGAACATGTGAGATGTTCTATTCCACTTCCTGTATATTGGGACATTGATCTGCATATACCTTTATACCTATAAGAATGTGGAACTTTACAAGTTCACATTCTTTCATATTAAACTTCTATAATATTGTCTCGACATACTTCCTTTGATTTAACTAGATTTTCTTGTTTGCTTGATCTCTTTTAATTTCCCTACCCAAATTCAAATTTGCAACATTGATATCCTGCATGTCAAATTTATAGGACAACTAAGTTTTCACATCTTAGATGATTTCCTTGTCATTTATAATCAACAATATATCATCAACATATAAGACCAAATAAATAAGACAATTACCAACTAATTCGAAGTACACATAGTGATCCAATTTGCTCTTATGAGGCCAAGTCCCAAAATAAGTATGAAATTTTTGATACCACATCTTTTGTGATTTTTTGACCCATATAGGGACTTTTTTTCAACCTACATTCCAAATTGTTCTTTTCCTTCACTACAAATCCTTTTGTTTGCTTCATGTAGATTTCTTCTTCTAGATACATATGTATGAATGTTATCTTTGCGTCTATTTGTTCTACTTCAAAATAAAAAATTGCATCACTAAATAAAAGAAATATAATAGAATTTAACTTGACAACATGATAAAAAGAAAACTCACCAAAGTCATTTCCCTCTACCTAGGAATAACCTTTTGCTACTAATTAGATTTGCATTTATTCTCTTTGCCTTCTACATTCAACTTACTCTTAAACACACATTTGTTGCTAATGGGATTTCTTCCAAATAAAAAATCCATCAAATATCAAGCCTCATTCTAGTATAAGAATTCCATTTCTTCAACCATGACCTTTTTCTAGAGTTTTCCATCCTTTGAATACATTTCCTCCCTAAAAATTATAGGATCATCATTAGTAACAAACAAAGAAAAATTAGAATGGTATAAATTTATTTTTTCCTTCTTTCAAAAAATAATCTCATCAATACCATAGTATGAAATTCTTTTTCTTCTGATTTATGTTCTTTTGTATATCTTTATTCATCATCCTTTAATTCAAACTCTATTTTATCTGGTTCTTTCACCCTTGGTAGAAATGTTATCTTCACGTCTATTTGTTATATTCCAAAATAAAAAATTGCAGCAGTAAATAAAAGAAATATAATACAATTTAACTTAGCAACACGATAAAAATAAAACTCACCAAATTTATTTCCCTCTACCTAGGCATAACCTTTGCTACTAATCGAGCTTTGCATTTCTTCACTTTTCCTTCTTCATTCAACTTACTCTTAAACACATGTTTGTAGCTAATGGGATTTCTTCCAAATAAAAAATCAATTAGATCTCAAGCCTCATTCTAGTCTAAGAATTCCATTTCTTCAACCATGACCTTTTTCTAGAGTTTCTCATCCTTTGAATACATTGACACCCTAAAAATTATAGGATCATCATTAGTAACAAACAAAGAAAATTAGAATGGTAAAAATTTATGTTTTCGTTCTTTCCAAAAATAATCTCCTCAATACCATAGTATGAAATTATTTTTCTTCTGATTTCTGTTCTTTTGTATATCTTTATTCATCATCTTTTAATTCAAACTCTATTTTATCTGGTTCTTTCTCCCTTGGCAGGACTTCCTTCTTAACTACATCTTTGATTTCTCTAAAAATAACATCTTGACTATACACAACCTTCTTAGTTTTTGGGTTTTGTTGATAGTGTTGGAATTTCCAACATTCAAAGGGGTCTCCCTGATATAAGGTACCGATTAGACCTCACACCATTTGGTGTAGGATCCCCATCTATAATACAACTCAGTGAATGTTTAGTTGCAAGTATATTAGGGTTCTTCTCCTGCAAATGGAGGAGAAAGTGAGCCTCCAAGAGAGAGGTAATAGTACCACTCTAGCATAAACACACACAAACATGAAAGATTCATCTAACATCCAACATAATAGTCCAAAAATATGCGATGAAATTTACAACCATTACAACACATTCTCAATATCATAAGCACTAAAATAATTGAAACAGTTCAACTACTTTATTATTGGTGAAAAAAAATGAATCATAAACATTTATAAAACAATATTACAAATATTTGCAATCCATGTATGAAAACGTTTTGGTCATCAAGCTTCAAATATTACATAAAAATCCCAAGGTGCATGTATACAACGAAGATCACTTGCCCCAATACTGGAGCATTGGAGCCACTACTTTCTCCCCAAAAGTACTATCTCTGTCTCTCCGATGCCTTATGGGAGAAGCCAAGGTGAAAAGTCCCTTGATTTTGCAATGAGGGTGTGTATATAATAAATGGTGTGATCCTTTACCTCCCTTATGACTCTTGGACTACCCTCATGACTATTTAACTTCCCTATGACTTTTCAACTCATACATGACTCTTTACATTTTGTACATGTCCTTTGGTTTTCCACTTTACAATACATTTCGAATAAGAATTTACATAATCCACAAAATGATGTGGCATGTGATGACTCATGACATAACATGAAATTACATTGATGACATGGACTACATGATGACATGGAAATGTCAAGCCATTCTTTGCTGCTTCTTGTTTTGTGTCACCTTGAATATATAACATGATCTCCTTTTATACCTCATATGGCTAAAAATGAGGAGTCTTTAGTGTTATTAGATCTTGAGTTGTTGTTGCAAGTTGATGTCCCTTTGCTTCGTCTTGAATAATCAACTTGTATTTGCAGCCACAAAGATGTCTTCTAGCATGGTCTCCTCCTCCATATCCTTATTCATCATCTTTTCATAGAATGATAGATTACCTACATCTACAATTCACTCTTGACAAGATGACATCAGTCTAATAAGACCCTAGTCTAATATTTTACATGATGATCCACTGACTGAGTTGGAACTGAGTGGAAAGCTGAGGGAGAATCTCAGGGACTATGTAATTACACATCTTAGGCAGTTTAGGGTTAGGTATGAGAATTGAGACTGCATAATGCGCAGTTTAGGCTGGATTGGGCTTGAGGATTGCACAATTAAGAGATTGAAGGAGACGGGCTAAGGGATTGAGCATTGAGTTTTCCCACTATGAAGTGATGGAAGGACAAAGAGGCTAGGTGACTGTGCAATTGCGTATTTTAGGAGCTCAAGGCTAAGGCTTGAGGACAGAGACTATGCAATGCATAGTTCAGGGTTAAATAGAGGGGAAAATTGCATAGTTTTGAAGCTCAGAAGATGGGCTTGAGCACTGAGATTACGTAGTGCATAGTTTTGGGAGGTAGAAAATATGCATTGCACAGTGCCAAGAGACAAGGCTATTGCTTGAGGATTGAGACTGCGTAGTGCGTAATTTAGGCTAGCTGAAAGAGGTTGAGTGGCTTGGTCGGGGAGTTTTCCCAATTTGACTAAGTGTTGGATCAGTGGAAGGAAGATGGGAAAAAACATGACTATGAACATGATCAAACACTTAGATCAATTGAAGAAACTAGATTTTGTGCATCATGTCACACTCCATGTGCTAAAAGATGACACTTGGGAAAAAACATGGAATAAATCTTAATGCTTGTGATGATAGCATGCAAAGTCAAAGTAGGCTCCGAAATTCGGATGTAGGCCAAAATTTTGGAGGGTGTTGTAGCAACGACAACACTTGGCGAGCCATTGATTGAATTCCATCTTCTTTTCTTCAGTTAATTCTTTTGTACAGGGTCTAGTTATTTAGGGATTATTTATTCATCATGCAAGTCACTTTGGTTTCCCCACTTACCCCATGAATAAACATAATCCCCTCTATCCTTTCTCAGTTGAACGTAAACACAAGACCAACAATATCACAATGTTTTGAATTAGGAAAGGATAGTATAGTTTGCAAGATTTAGATTTTCAGAGTATAGTTTTTCATATCTAGTGTTGCTTTGCTACCAGTAGGCTTGGACAGTACCCCGACAGAGTCACTACAGGAACACAAACATTGCTCTACTTCCAGTGAGCCTCGAAAGTACCTCGACAGAGTTGCTTACTTCAACTCCATGTGCAAGAATCCTTTCTCTTATTTCGCCCTTTATTTATATATTTTATATAGGACTGTGCATAGGCACTTATTCATTTCATGGGAAGAAGAGGGATCCCAAATTATTGAGAGAAGAAGAGCTTGTTCCTTATGAGAAGAATATAAAGACCTTGATTTAGGTTTTATCATTTATATTTTTCCCCTCTTCCTTCTTTAACTTTATTGGATAAGCATGGAAACATCGATACATAAAGAACCGAGTATGGGTGTAAGGTTTCCAGAATAGAAAAAATCTCCTTACGGAAGGATCGTATTTTTCGTCAGAACATCACTGACCAAAATATGTAACCAAAAAAAATAAGAATGACCAAAGATTAGTCAAATGTTGTAGTTTTGGAAGACTATTTTCAATTCAACCACACATAATGAAGCCATAAAACATGTTTACACATGATGCTTATTTACATAAATAGAAAATGAAAATGTAATACCAAACAAAACAAACAATCGAAAGAAAAAACTATGTACATAGGGTAGGGCACAACCCTAGAACACCATTAAAAATAATGATTTAAATCCTGCCCATTAATAGAAAGAGAGTCAATCTTCTTATCTAAATATTGGAGATGATATTTGTGTTGTGCAAGCTTCTCATGCACAATATATGACCCGATCCACAAGGATTGGATATTAGTATGTTTACCCTTGTCTTCATGGGATTTGTCCAACTTTAAGACCAGGTCACCTAAACTGAATTCATTTTTCCCTTCAGACTTCTTGTCAAACCATCTCTTGATATGATTCTAATAGAGGAAGAATTTTTCTTTACCTTTTTGTCTTTCTTCCTGTAAATTACAAAGGGTGTCTATCTTACTTTGAACCAATAGAAATGGCTTACCCTGGGACTCTTGTGAAAGTTGAATGGAAGGAAAATAGATGCTCGTAGGTAGGATGGCTTCTTTTCCATAAACTAGGAAGTAAGGGGATGCATTCAAAGAAGGCTTAGGCATGACTCGATCATCCCATAGGGAATTCACCAAAGCAGAGTTCCAGTTCCTCTGTTCAGAGAAAAAATCTTCTTAATGATGTAGATAAGGTTATTATTAGTGGACTTAGGAAGACCATTTCCCTGTCGATATTAATTATAGTTAAAAAAAAAAAATTACGATTTTCAAATTCAAAATCATATAATCTCAATGATGAAAAATACGTTGCATTATAAAAACAAGTGAATTCAGAATTCCAAACCTAGAAATTATATTCTGTTTGAGGAAGTTGATGACTTCCTAATCATTCACTTTCTTAAGTGGAACCACTTTTATCCACCACCTAATTTGTGGCAGTTGTTATAGACATTTTTGGGCACTGCAACCCCAAGCATAAAATGTCCATAAACCAAGGGCTCCTAAGTCCCTAAAAGTGTTGTTCTAACCCCTAAAGGAACAAGGTCAACTGATTACAGCTTCTCCTAGAAGTTCTCCATGAAAAACCACTTAGAACTGGTCAAAACAGGATCATTTCACTTGCTCCATAGGCAAAGTGCGTTGCATCTCACCTAAGTACACTCTGTGGGTGCGTTGCATTTCAAAAAGCCCTTATATGGGGTGCGATGGGTGAGAAGTGACAAATGGCAGTGTCAATCCGCGAGGTGGAGAGGCATGGAATTTTCCAGAAACTTCTCCTGTGACACTTGCCTCTCAGAATCGCCCAAGGATGAGTAAGAGATCAATGAGATCTCCAAGTGGAAGCAAGAACTATCAGTGAGAAGACACTAATAAAAAACCCAGAGCTGACTCACACCTCTGCAAATATCTATATATAGATCTCTCATCCCAGAGATCCGGAGGTTGGAGGCTGGAATTTTGCATCTTGTAAGGAATTGTTGTTGGTTTCTTGAGGCAACATCATAGTGTTGGGTGATCTAAGCTTTGCATGAGGTGAAGAAGGGCTTACTTGCTGAGAGGATGATGCTGGGTCAGAACAACTGGTTGTAACTCTCTTGGCTCTTTCTTGATTATCAATAAAGCTATTCAAGTTTTCCTCCATACTCTTGTGTCGTTTATGTTTTATGCATTTGTATGGTCAATTTACATCTGATACTAGATTGTTTATGATAATAGATCCATGTTCTTGTATAGTGTTATGCTACTTTGATTCTACAGGTACTCTGTGAAGCTGGGTGTACAAGGAAGCAAGTAGCAAAGGACTATCAGAAGAGAGAGGAATCGAACTAGGAGCCAAGCGCAAGACAGAGGTTGGTCTCCTTTATTCTTCTCTCATCTATCTTTCATAAAGGAAAACGAAAGTAGTTTTACTTTGTTTGTTTCTAAGGTAGCTACCACACCTTAGTGGGATTAGCAGTTCTGCATAGACACTTTTCCCTGTAACAAAATGGCGACTCCACTGGGGAGCGACTAGGTTGTTTGTTTATCTACATTTTGTTTACTTTATAAACTTACAGACGGAGCCTGAAGTTGAGCCAGGTAGCTTTCGAACTGCATTTTCTATGCAAATGCAAAGTAGATAAATGCCACTTCAGTCAATCTCCGAGTTTTGTTCATGAATTAAACAACTGATTTACAAAATCTCTAATTGCCCTTGTGGTGGCTCTAGTAACCTCTTTAGATCTACCCCTGTTGTTGATTTACTGATTACCACTTGCTCGGCCAAAATCCCTGAACTGAACTGAAAACTGTGACCCGGAACCCAAGCAAAGTCTCTTCTCTGGCCCAGCTCAGTCTCTGTTCTATGAATCTGAAATTCAGCGCACTTCCCGAGTGTAGTAGGTGCGCTGCATTTCAAATTCACTGTATTACAGGTGCGCTGATCAGACTAGACATTGTTCCTGAATGTTGGTTTATGTTCACTCTTTTCAGATCTATTCAAGAATTTTGTTGCCTGTAGTCAGTATACCTCTGTTTGAAACCCCTTTCCTTGTTGATATTCCACCTCCATTGTGCAAAGAACTATAAATGTTTTTGTTTATTTGTTGAGTCATTTTCAGTTCTCCTTTGCAAAAAGTAACGTAATTGTACTGTCGTTTCTTGATTTGAAAGTGTTGCAAGTGTTGTTTTCAGTCATAGAAGAGAGTCTGATTTCTCTTGATAGTCGATTACCCTGTTACTATTGTATTTGATCTGAATTAGTATTTTTTCTAGTGTCGAAAGCAAGTATTCATTTCCAAATCGCAAAGTGTTGTCATTGTCTTCATTTTGATTTTGAAAAGAAACTTGTTAGTAATTGTCGCTTTGAAAAGTAATTCAGATTTGCACATTAGCTTTCTTTTTATCATTCACATATTAAGAAGGCTGAAAAAAATACATGCATGTGAATTTGCATTTAGATTGTTTGATTGGTTTGATTTAGGATAGTACATATAGTGTGTGCTCTTTGCTCTTTTTTGAAAGAATTCTGTCTTTCTTTCCTTAGTAGCCAGGATTTTCATTGCACAAAGAAGATAAAAGACTGTTTATCATCTTAGATTGCATTTTAGGAATTGTACATCTACATCACGCGGTGAACCTGAAAGGAAAATTTCTTAAGCAAGATCAACTATAAAATAAATTTAATGAATCTAACAACGCTTTGGAACCTAACACACAACATCTAGAAGTCTAGGCTAGAGACGCATTTCGGCGTCGTAAAGCCTGGTAACTGTTGTTCTCACTATTGGTTGGGTGATTCCTCCATTTTGAGACGATAAGTGCTAGTACGGACTTGTGCTCCCACGTACCGTCGAGTATATTTTGGGAGACCACAATAGGCTTAATCCTTTATCCATAGGAAGCCGTGTCTTCCGCCCTATCGATCGCAATGCACTAAACACAGCATTCAGGAAGATTGACTGTCGTACCATAAAAAGTATTCTGCAGTTTTGCGATTGGTTTAGTAATCCCTCTGCCTAGATTTCCAGAGCAGTCCCTTTCGTTCCTTTTCAGACTCCTTAATGGAAAAGGTCCATCTGAGCACTTGTCACTTCAGGCTCATTAAAAATCGAAGGCGACTAGAGTCATCTTTTGTTTTTTCTCGACTCATAAAAATTGAAAAAACAAGTTGTGTCAAAGCGTCTAAAATTTATTTTAATCGGAATAACATCACTATTCCCTCGTTGGTCTTAGAAGTTAGTCTCCCTTCATCGCAAGTTCTTGCAGAATCGCTGGGAAATCTTTTGGATAGACTAGATATGTTTGAACAACCGTCGACATCCAGGACTGTGTCATCTAACACAGCAGCGGTAGAGTCTCCTGCTGCTACTCCAACGATGTTCGCCGGTATACCATCTATCTCGGCAAGTTATCAACAATAAGCCGGAGTCCAATCAGGGACTGTTCCGATGACATGGTCAATTCCTATTTCTTCATCCGGATTATCATCTAGTATTTCTTATGTTGAAACTCAACAAGTTGATCCAATGTGTCTTCAAAGGCCAATCTACCCTTTAAGTACTGGATTGCCACCATATGGAGGGCAGTATGCCTTTTCATTGTTCCCTCCCGGAGAACACCCATATGAGAGTTTACAACAAAGTTCAGGTCAAACTGGAATTACATCCAACGGTTGGGTACTAATACTGCCTCAGCAACCAAGGGTTGTATATTCAATGCAACCAGTCCACCCTGTGTCGAATATTCCCACTATACCTGCTATGGTGACTGCGTCACAAGTACAAGTGCTATCTGTTGTATGTCAACCCCAAGTTTCTCAGGTTGCAATACAACAACCTCTTGTCTCAAAGACTCAATCACAAGCTCAGGTTAGTGCCTCCTTATCTGGAGCGACTCAGGCTCAAACAAGTACTATGACTCCTCATCTTGGTCAATCATCCAGTATTGGGCAACAACAAATGGTCCAACAACCATGGCTGATTCAATCTCAACAACCGTCATTCCAGCAATCATATCAAGGACTTGAGCAACAAGTCTTTGTAAGTAATGGGCAACCGCATTTCCAAAGCGGTTATCAACAACCATATTATAATGGTTATGCCCATCAACCTTATCAAATTTACCAACATCAAATACATTATGCTAGTATGCAAAGACCAACTGCTCAGGCAATTCCATCTTATCCTAGGTATGCTTCGCCTAACCTGAATCAACAGTTTCCCTTTGTAGCAACTCTAGAATTACTAGATCTAAACAGGCTGACGAATGATCCAATTGCATATGCCCCTTGGTGGCTGGCGATTCCACATAAACGTTCGTCAGATATTCCTAAATTTAATGGAAATCTGAGTGAGGATCCGTCGAATCATGTGATGACCTTTCATCTGTGGTGTTCATCAAACACCCTAAATGATGATTCAATTAGGCTTCGCCTTTTTCAGAGGACGTTAACTGGTCCGACAGAAAAATGATATATCGAATTACTGAGAGCTTCGTTTGACAACTTCAGTGCCCTAGCCACAACCTTTTTAACCCATTTTCAGTTACCGATAAGGTACGAAATGGGAACAGAACTTCTTACCAATTTCAAGAAAACAACGGCCACTCACATATCTGATCATATTCATGAGTGGCGACGTCGTCGCAGAATGGTAAAACCATATGTTCCTGATCAGCTGCTAGCTGAATGGTTTATGAAGTCATTATTACCTTCTATCACAGAAGATGTGGCAAAGGGAGGAGTGGTCACTGGAGAGCAAGTTATTGCTCGTGCATAATATCTAGACTTGATCTATACTCAGTCTGGCACGCTCTACGATAAAATACCTGATGCTCCTAGACCGGAATTTTCTGTTCCTCCCCCTCCTAAATCAAACAAAGACTCTCATGCTGGTGATGGTGTGATAGGTACCACAAGCACGAAATCGACAAAGGCTACATCTAAGAAAGCCCATAAGGTTTCTGATCAAAATGCAAATGAAGAACTTCTCGCCTCGGAGGTAAATGTCGTGTCGATCGACAAGGGCAAACAACTGAAGCAACCAAGGGGCAAGAAGAAAAAGAAAGGGATAAAAAAGAAGCAGGATGAGTCATCTCCTGAAAAAGCTTCTGCAAACCCTTCTAGGCAAAGGAAACCCCCTGCGGGGTGTCATATATGTGATGAGGATCATCGGACGAGAGATTGTCCACATAAAGCTGAAGTTAAGAAACTCTTTAAGAGTTCAAAAACCTCAGTAGTATTGACTGATCCATTTCCAAACCTGGGAACCAAACTGGTTGCTAATCAAAATGCTTCTCGATCCCAAGTGCTTATGTTGTCTATCTCAAAGCAGCAAAATGATGCTTTGACAAGGAATAAAGATTACGGGAATCCACAGCTGTTGAATAACAAGGCTAATGAACAACCTAGTAATTCGACAATGACTTTGACCGAAGTTGTGCCACCCATCATTCCTGAACCAATGATAAAGTCGCCAAAGGTAGTAGTACACAAATCGACATTTAATCCTCGTGCAAAAGTAGCACAGAATTATAATATAATAGAGGACCTGGCCCAATCGCCGTCCGCTATGTCGACACTTGAGGTACTACAAAATTGCCCCTCCCAAAAGAAAGCTTTATTTTCAGCAATAGGTGGGATTGACCCAATGGATTCCAATCTTGTGGCCTCTGATCATAAAGGATATGACCCTCAGTTACCAGCTCAACTATCTTTCCTTATTCAAGTGAAATCCCTCAACAAAATTGTTCATCGAACAATTATTGATGAGGGGGCATCTACATGTATTATGTTGATGAGTTGCTGGAAAAATTTAGGCTCACCACCCTTGTTGAGATCATCAACAATGTTAAAAGCATTTGATGGATGATCATACACTCCATACGGGATTTTAAGTAACTTGCAAGTTGAACTGGGGGGAAAAACAGTAGAAATTGATGTTGAAGTAATCGACGGAAACCTCGATTACAACATCCTACTGGGAAGGCCCTGGATATATGCCATGGCCGCAGTTGTGTCGACCTACTTCAGGAAGATTTCATTTCCCTTCCAAGGAGGAATTACAATCATCGACCGACAAACATTTCTCCCCAACAGTTCACAAGTTACGGGAAGCATCCCAATGATCCATGGAAGCAATCATTCGCTTCAAAATATTGGAGTAGGCCTCCTAAAAGACCCTGCCTTAATGGGTACTTTTGCCCTACCGCCTCCGAGTAATCTAGCGGAAGTGGCCACAGTGGAAACCTGCAATATGAAATCTTCTATATCTAATGGAGTCAGAAGATTCCTAAACATTTTGTCAGCATGGATCATCGCCATTTTAGAAATATTGTAGCAATCAATTTTCTTGGCCTGGGGGGCAAACCCAAATCAATGCTCATCGAGTGTTTGGATAGATAGGTCTAAGGAATATGGTACCTCTTTAGATCCTTGGTCACATGTACATTCTACAGACAAAGGAATCATTCAATCAATGATGATAGGAGAGGCACCATGGGAAGATTACCACCATCGCTCCCATCTTCTAGATTACCACGAAGATTATTCCAACAACCTTAATCATCCTTCAGTTGTTGATTTGCTATCAAAAACTATAAATACGGTGGATTCTGAGGATGGTTCTTATCTCGTGTCGACCTCATTAAAAAATGAAACAAGGAGTCATGAGGATAGTTCTTTTACTGTGACAACCTCATTAAAAAATGAAACAACTCCCTTTCCAAGTCGAGTCTTTCAAAGATATCGGAGGTAAACCTTCATTCTAATCACCGAGTTGAATGCAATGAAGCTTGGGGGGCATGCACCTCGATTTCCATTATTATGCTGGGGGCATGCAAACTTATCATGAGCAACGTTACCGCAGGGTTCAAGCTCGTTAAAAAATAAACTTGCCATCGAGCAGTTTTAACGCGGACTTCATGCTCGTTAAAAAATAAACATAAGCAATGAGCAAATGTTTCCCCTAGCATTTAAGCTCAATAAAAAATGAACCAATTCCTGGTAAATAATCATCGTGAATGTAATACTTCAACCTTTAAAGCCTTGGTCGTGTTCCCATCATCACCTCCACTCTGTATCGGCCGATCATTCACCTCCATTTGATTGTTTACCCCTTTTGAGGAACAGCTACGAAGAGTGATCCCGCTAGCCATCCTTGTAACACTACCATGATTGGAAAATTCCAAACCTTACTTGGAATCAGCTGCTACCCAATTTTATCACTCATTCCTCAAAGACGAGTCTCCTTTAAGCTCTTTTCAACTGACTCGTAAAATATGAAAATATTGCCGAGCCATTGGCCTCTCCAGCTCGTTAGAGGGACCAGAAGTGCTATCCCTCCTTTAGATTTTAATCTTTTTGGACCTGAGGGATTATTACACAAAAAAGATCGAGTGCTTGTTTTGTTCGGCTCGTTAAAAGTATCAAAAATTCATCCCTTCTATATTGTTTTATACTTTTTCGGACTTAAGGAATTAGATGACGAAAAAGGAATTTTGGAGCTTCCTTACGTCCCTTTTCAAACTCTCTAAAATTGAAAAGGACCGAGTTATCTTTGTCGTTAAACTCGTTAAAACCTAATAGCGACAAACTTGTCCATAGTAGACAAGAACGAGTTTCACTATCGCTAGGCTCGTTAAAACATAGTGATGGGTTTTCCCAAAGGGAAAATTATAGAACAAGCATATGTTATCCTCCTCAAGCTTGACAAAAATAAAGAGGTACTGGTCAGCAATGATTGGAGAAAAATTGGGAAGAAAACTTGAAGAAACTTTGTTGGTAGCAAGTCGCTCTTGAACATGACACTTTCACTCCGCATCCAAGTCAGGTTGGGTTGTTTCATTCACCGGTCACATCACCATGGTCCCATCACACCATCCACATTTGGAGTTAATGCTACCAATCCATCACGTCAGTGTCGCCGATATGTTCAAGAGAGGTCACTCAGAGAATTCACCTGTGTCTCACCCGCTGCAATACATTTACGCTCCATTCTTTCATGACCGCCACCCTGAACCTTATATCACCAGATCGTTTTCACCTCCATTAAAATCATTTGCTCTGTTCCGTGTCATTGATGTGGGATTCATTAAGGCCCTCCTATGACAGATCGCTTCTTGTCGACATTAGCTCATTATCCAAGAAGTCGATCTAGGGACACCCCTTTCAGTACTTTGAAGCTTGCATGCCTCAATGGAAAGTTTCTCACTTTCGGCGACTGGTTTACATCAATGGCCTTCGACCGAAAGATTTTGCGTGGTGTTCGACGCCAAGTCCTTTATTCACACCACGCGAATTGTACTGTGTTTCCATGAGGGTCATTATCATTATCGGTGATTCCTCTCGCGCCTGTTAACAGCTTACATCATTGGCTGGTAATCAAACGATGTCTTTCCATGTTCGACTCCAGAACATCTCTCACATGGATTGACTTGTACTTCAAGTGAAGATCGAACGAGATTGAAGACCCCGGATCTAGTTTCATCCATCCGGGCTGCGATATATATTCAGGGAAATAAAGACATCAAATGTACATCGTTGTTGCACAGATAATCATCCAATCAAAGGGATGATGGCTCTACCAGAATCATCAGTCTACACTCAGACGATTGTCTGTCCTATGTACATGAAAATGAATTTATAAACTTGAGCATGGGAATGCCCGCCTCAGCTAGATCATGAAAATATTATGAAGATAATGTATTTTATTGTATCTTATTACAGGTCTCCTCCCAGCTTGAAATAACTTCGGATCCTCATGATAAAGCATTTCACCCGACATCAAAAAATATTAACGACCTCATGCTTTAGGGGGCAACTGTTATAGACATTTTTGGGCACTGCAACCCCAAGCATAAAATGTCCATAAACCAAGGGCTCCTAAGTCCCTAAAAGTGTTGTTCTAACCCCTAAAGGAACAAGGTCAACTGATTACAGCTTCTCTCAGAAGTTCTCCATGAAAAACCACTCAGAACTAGTCAAAACAGGATCATTTCACCTGCTCCATAGGCAAAGTGCGTTGCATCTCACCTAAGTACACTCTGTGGGTGCGTTTCATTTCAAAAAGCCCTTCTATGGGGTGCGATGGATGAGAAGTGACAAATGGCAGTGTTAATCCGCGAGGTGGAGAGGCGTGGAATCTTCCAGAAACTTCTCCTGTGACACTTGCCTCTCAAAATCGCCCAAGGATGAGTAAGAGATCAATGAGATCTCCAAGTGGAAGCAAGAACTATCAGACAGAAGACACTAATCAAAAACCCAGAGCTGACTCACACCTCTGCAAATACCTATATATAGATCTCTCATCCCAGAGATCCGGAGGTTGGAGGCTGGATTTTTGCATCTTGTAAGGAATTGTTGTTGATTTCTTGAGGCAACATCATAGTGTTGGGTGATCTAAGCTTTGCATGAGGTGAAGAAGGGCTTACTTGCTGAGAGGATGATGCTGGGTCAGAACAACTGGTTGTAACTCTCTTGGCTCTTTCTTGATTATCAATAAAGCTATTCAAGTTTTCCTCCATACTCTTGTGTCGTTTATGTTTTATGCATTTGTATGGTCAATTTACATCTGATCCTAGATTGTTTATGATAATAGATCCATGTTCTTGTATAGTGTTATGCTACTTTGATTCTACAGGTACTCTGTGAAGCTGGGTGTACAAGGAAGCAAGTAGCAAAGGACTATCAGAAGAGAGAGGAATCGAACTAGGAGCCAAGTGCAAGACAGAGGTTGGTCTCCTTTATTCTTCTCTCATCTATCTTTCATAAAGGAAAACGAAAGTAGTTTTACTTTGTTTGTTTCTAAGGTAGCTACCACACCTTAGTGGGATTAGCAGTTCTGCATAGACACTTTTCCCTGTAACAGCAGTAAGAATATAGGGGTGTTGCTTTGATGAGTGCAGAAAAATATCATTGATAACATCTAAACCCCATTATTGAAATGGTTCTTCCACAACGATAGTATGCAACAGGGTGGCTGACTTCTTTCCTCAATCGACGTACTTCTGAAAAACCACATACTTGTGGGCATATACATGATCATCTTTGAACAACGTGGGTCAATAAAAGTCGGTCTGCATGACCTTTTGCGCTGCAGTGTCACTCATGAAGTTTCCTCTAGGTGGTCCATCATGGTGGTCCCGTAACACCTTTTCTGAATCCTATGCTTATAAGAATCTGAGCATGACTCTATTATGGTGCTTTCTAAAAAGCACCCCATGTACCAACTGGTAAGATAAAGCTTTTAACATGGTATCCCTCTTTTGTCATGTGGATAAACGAGAGGGAAAAGTACCATGCTCAAGATACTGTCACACATCTGCGTACCAAAATTTTGAGATATCAGTGAGGGTAGCTTGGTTAACATTGTACATCTTGATCTCCTACTCCCATCCAAATGAATCATCTTCTAATGTATTCACTTCTTTTGCTATTATCCAGCATAAATTATGGGCCTTGATAGTGTGAACTAGTTTGAATTCTAGATAATACTCTTATAAACCAATCATCCAATTCAATCTTCTCTCACCTACCTCTTGTTGGAAAAACAACGATCTCACCATTGGGTGCAACACAAAGATAATATAATGATTCTTCAAAATATAGGGCTGAAAGTGCTTCACTTCCTTGTAGACTACATAAGCCTTTTATCAATGGTGGGATAGTTGACTTCAGGTCCTTGCAATCTAGCACTCATGAAGGATATAGGTCACTCATTATTTTGATCATCTTTCTGCGTAAGCATGGAAACAAGAGAAGTATCAAAAGAAAAGGTGTAGAGCAAGAAATCCTTGTTAAAATTTAGGTTGTATAAGGTTGGTGCTCTTTCAATCGCTTATTTAATACAGGAAAATGCATCTTCTTCCATTTTGTCCCACTTTTATATTACATCCTTCTTCACCATCTCTTGCATGGGTTTCACTACTTGGGCATAACTAGAGATGAAATTGTAGAGAAATTTTATCTTCCCCAGGAAGGACTGCATGTATTTCTTGTTCATTGGGAAGGGAATATGCATGATGTCCTTCACCCTTTCAAGGTCCACTTTAATCTGACTTTTTTCTATGATGTGGCCCAAGATATTTCCCTCGGACACTACAAAAATTCTCTTCTTTGGATTAAGAGATATCCTGTATTTTCGAAAACGCTCAAATATTTTCTTTAGGTGGTGTAAGTGGTCAAATATCTTCTTGGAAAACACCATGACAATATCAAGATACACCACCACACTGTGACCTATCAAATCAAGGAATGTGATTTCCATTGCGTGTTGGAAGGTTGCACTGACATTAACCAACCCAAAAGTCATTCCTCTAAAAGGGAATGTTCCCCACTTCATTAATGTTTTTTTCAGTTTGTTAGGCTTTGAGAATAGTAACTAGTTGCAACCAAAAAATCCTCAAGCAGAGAAAAGATTTATTATCCTGATACTATTTGTAATATTTGCTCCATTGATGGCACTAGATAATTTTCTTTTTCAAAGGCATGGATGAGATTTTGGAAATCTACGCACAAGTGTATTTCCCCATGATTTTTCCTTACTGGGACTAGATTAGAAACCCACGTCAAATGTCGCACTTTATAGATGATCTGAGCATCCAACAACTTCCTTAACTCCTTATAAATCAGGGGCTCAAGCGTCTGATGTACCCTCCACAGATTCTGTTGAAAAGGCTTCACCCCTTCCTTTATTGGGATAACATGTTGGATTTTTCACGTGTCATAAGTTTTGAGCTCATCGTGCGTCCACGCAAAGACATCTCGGTACTGCTTGAAAAGGTGGATAAAGGCTTGCCGCTCTTTAGGTGTGCAACAAGTACCGAGATTAACAAACTTCATATCTTTCTCCATTCCAATATTGATTTGCTCATGTGACACTATTGAACTGTGAGTTTTGACGTTGAATGGTCCTCTAAAGTGATTTTGCAAGTCATACATATTTTCTAATGGTACAACACTCTTAGGCATGGGGTTCTCTTTTCTTGCTCGAGCCGCATCTTGAAATGCTTTCTCATGCTTGTCTTCATCAATGACTACATCTTTGAACACATCAACATTCACCATGAAATTGGGTATTTGTTGGTCATTATTGAAAACACACAAATAAGTGATATTGTTAGGGATGGATGGGTTACAAAGAATTTCAATAGGGAAACCGTCCCTAAGCGGTGACAACCTAGAAATAACACTTGCTAATGCATCTGCAACTGCGTTACACACTCTAGGAACAGGTACAATATTGAAAGCTTGGAGTTGTGAAATCAAATTCCATACCTCTTGTTGATATATCTTAAAATTAGGTGACACACAATGTATAGTATTTTGTACCTGTTGTACAATGATCTCAGAGTCACTTATTGCTTTAAGAGCCCTAAATTTAAGGTAAATGTTTTTTTGTAAGCACAATATGATTGCTTCATATTTTATAGTGTTATTACTGCACTCAAATTCCAAGCGGAAAGAGATCACACGTTTCCTCCGTTGTGGGTCTAGTAAAACACAACTAGCTTTGGAGCCCTCTTATGTCTTAGAACCATCAAAATACAAAATACAAGCATTATAAATACAATAGCTATACCCTACACTAGTACTAATACTATCTACTATACCTAGGTCATTTCTTCCATTTAGAATAGGAAGGAGTTACAACTATGTGTCTGGTGGGACTGGGAAAGACTGAGCAAGGTAGAACCCAAGGTCAGTCTCTAAAAAGCAATTTCCCAAAATTAAATCTACGAAAGCAACAAGCTCATTTTTTCCTTTGAATGGTGTAACCATGCATATCAGGTAAGGTTCTGATTCCACCCAGATTTGGTTATTCCCGCCCTTATACAAAAGTCATAAATGCAACCAATTGATAGAAAAATACCCTTGTGGTTTGCTAGACTAGTCTCTACTTAGGCTTCTGGAATGTACACAATTAATATGTTTATGAAATGGTGAAATTAGTGATCGAATGATATGCAAATTATAATGTTTCTGAGTTCACTAATAGCTTGGACAAGAGACCTGTCTAGCTGAATGATTTGTGCATTTGTCTTATCCATTTTAGCATTGATTTTCTTGGCAACATATAATGGAATTAAGTTTACATATGTATCAAAATCAACTAAACAATTGTGAACATTGTAATTGAAAATTTCGAAAGCCAATAAAAACTAAGGGTAGAGAGTGTTAGCTTCTAATTTTAATGTGTTAAGAACTAAGTCCAGGGGACCAAAAGACTTACCATATCCCTTCTGTGGAGAAAAAGAATTATCACCTGATGAAGGTTGGTCAAGGGATCAGAGAAGCAATTCCCGCTGGCTAGCTATCCTTGTAAGATCAAAGATTGAAATATTTTCGTGAGCTTTCTTCATGTCTTCCACTATATTATAATATAGTGCAACCAACATTTCTGAAGTGTCTGAAGGAGTGGTGTTGTTTGACACTTATAGAGTGGTAGAATTGCTTTTACTCTTGGTGGAAGTGCTATTTGTGGTAACATCTTTTCTAGACTCATCCTGAGTGTTTTCATTCGAGTTGATAGGCGGTGTGATTTTATTTAACAAGTGATTTTATTCAACTCTTTTTCTGGAATAGGCCCTTGTCCCTTCAACTTGTATTGACAATTTTGTTTTTCAGATGGTGCCTCACTCAATGGTATTTCTTTGACATTCTTATTCTCAACAGTGAACAAACAACTAAAATTATTCACTACGTGTATGACACTTGTAGTCCCTTAAGCCACAATGGATTCTTTTTTCCATCTTCTCAGTCTTCTCATGTGAAAGTACTATGTTAATGATGTGCGCAACTAGAGAATTCATGCTATGATTCCTTTGTGGGCATGTATTTTCTGAATGATATTCTTGATGAAAAGAACAATATTGGTCCATGCCCATGCTTTCAACATTCATCATGACATTTTATCTTTGTGCAGACTTAGCCGAATGACTACTATTACTATTGTTGTTATTAGTCCTTCTCATGAAGTTGAAATCTGCGGGCTTGCTGCTGACAGTGGTCTCGCTTGTCCTTTGTTTTAACTCTGCCAACTCATTTGAGAGAGACTTGATGGTCCTAGTCAAGCTCTCCAAATCAGTAGCTTCTTTATCCTTGGAATTGTTTGAAGAAACCTAAGACATTTTTCCTATCTCCTTGGAGTCTTCCGATTATTAATCATCAACAATAACTCCAATTGCACACAATTCCTTTTCAACTATGATGGATTCTTCAACCAGAGTTTCTTTCGCAGCTTTCTTTACAAACTGCGAAATGCTTGTCGCAAGGTAGAAGGGTAATAATTGATCATGATGGAGGCACAAGGTGTCATATCCAAAGTAAATTGGTTCAATATTTGATTGAACCTCTGATTAAAATCTCTGACCTTTTCTTTTGCCCCTATCTTTAGATTCCCTAACTCCTTTAATAACATGGCTAGGGTTTTATTATCAGCAGACATTTCAAGGAACAATTTTTTAAACCCCCTTTAATTCTGAATTGAATTTGCAGGAAGAATATGATATCAAGTATCCACTCTACCATCTAAGTTACAAGGAAAGAGTCTACATGCAACGTCACCATAACGTACCTCGAGCATCTGCATGTGTAGGTAGAAGTATCCATATGGTCTTTTGCTTTAATTTCCTTGTTAGTGTCATATTTCATTAATAAATTTTTTGGGTATGTTGGCATCTTATTTAAATTACCCAGAATGACAAGTGGGCCCTGAGTAATCCAATCCAGACCTTGGTATGCCATGTATTCATCTCCTCCTCTTCTTCAGATTCTAAGGAATATTCTTCATGACCACCCAACCTATGGAATGTATTGTTGAGAGTACAATGTTGTCCTTGTCACCCCTGTTGTAAGATGGTGGCTGCTCTGGGTTTTTTGTGTTGTCTGCAGATTCTGCTAACTCTTCAAGGGTAGAGAAAACTAAATCTTCCGCTGTAGAAACGAACATCCTGGTAGAAGTTGTTTCTTTATTCTTCATAAAATAGGGAAGATTATGTGCTTCAAGAATCAATCTGATAGCCTTTGTGAACTTACGGGTTATGGGCTGAATTGATTGGAAGTGCTTATAAGAAACATCACAACTTTGTTCGGGGATGGGTTGAGAAAGTCCACTTGTTTTAGGAATATGAGTTGGAGAGGTGTTGGGAATGTTTTTTCCTTGTCCAAAGGAAGTATGGTGTGGGTGGGTGGAGTTATCCACCATAAAATTCTATCTTCCCTCCTTCTAGCACCAAAAATGTTGACAATGTTGGACCTGACAACATTCAAAGAGGTCTCCCCAATATAAGGTCCCAATTAGACCTCACATCGTTTGGTGTAGGATCCCCATCCAAAATTCGACCATGTTTCCATCTACTTAAATATTTTCCTTGGCTTTAGCTGTTAACAAGAGAGAGCATCACATATGTGCCTTCTAAAATCAAGTAAGTGTGCTTGGTGAATGTTTGGTTGAAAGTACATCAGGGTTATTCTATTGCAGAGGGAGGATAAAGTGAGACTTTGAGAGACAAGTAATAGTACCTCTCTAGCAGAAACACATACAAATAGGAAGGATTCGTCTAACATCCAATAGAATATTCCACAAATATGCAATGAACATTACAACCATTACCACACATTCTCGATATGATAAGTACTAAAATAATTGAAATAGTTCAACTACTTTAGTACAGGTGAAAAACAAACATGAATCATAAACATTTATAGAACAATCTTACAAATATCCACAATCCATGTATGAGAACGTGTTGGTCATCAGGCTTCAAATATTAAGTAAAAGTCCCAAGATGCATGTATACAATGAACATTACCTACTCCAATAGTGGAGTGTTGGAGCCACTACTTTCTCCTCAAAAGTACTAACTCTGTCTCTCTGATGCCTTATGGGAGATGCCAAGGTGAAAAGTCCATTGCTTGCACAATGAGGGTGTATATATAACAAATGGGGTGATCCTTCACCTCCCTTATGACTATTGGACTACCTTCATGACTATATGACTTCCAGATGACTTTTCAACTCTTACACAACTCTTTACATTCTATACATGTCCTTTGGAATTCCACTTTACAATACATATCGAATAAGAATTTTACATAATCCACAAAATTATGTGGCAGATGATGAATCATGACATGACATTGATGACATGGACTACATGAGGACATGGCAATGTCAATCCATTCTTTGTTGTTTCTTGCTTTGTGTCACCTTGAAGATAGAACATGATCTCCTTTTCAACCTCCATATGGCTAAAGATGAGGAGTCTTCAGTGTTATTAGATATTGAATTGTTGTTAGAAGATGATGTCCCTTTGCTTCACCCTAAATGATCAACTTGTATTTGTAGTTACAAAGGTGCCTTCTAGCATGGTATCCTCCTCCATCTCCTTCTTCAGAATCTTCTCATAGCATGATAGAATGGGTTTGCATTTTCAATTCACTCATGATGACACGACGTCAATCCAAAAAACTCCTAGTATAAGATGTTGAATGATGATCCACTTATTGAGATGGAATTGAGAGTCAAGCTGAGGAAGAGGCTCAGGGACTGTGAAATTGCACAACTCAAGAAGTCAAGGGTCAGGTTTGAACCTCGAGACTGCACAATGCACAATTCAAGCTAGACTAGGATTGAGGATTGCGTAGTTGAGGGATTCAAGGAGTTAGACTGAGGGCTTAAGCATTGAGTTTTACCACTACGAAGTGATGGAAGGATAGGGAGGCTAGGTGATTGCACAATTTCATAGTTCAGGAGCTCAAGTTTGAGGGTTGAGGACTGAGATTGCACAATGCACAGTTGAGGGATGACTGGAGGGGCATATTATGTAGTTTTGGAGCTCATAGGCTGGGCTTGAGCATTGAGATTGTGTAATGCACATTTCTTGGAGGAAAAAAATGCACATTTTGCAGTGCTAAGAGACGAGGCTACTGCTTGAGGGTTGATACTACCCAGTGTGCCATTCAAGCTGGCTGAAAGAGGCTGAGTGGCCTGGACGGGAAGTTTTCCCAGTTTTACTAAGTGTTAGATCAGTGGAAGGAAGATGGGAAAACACATGACTTTGAACATGATCCCACACTTAGATCACTTGATGACACAACATGGAACACTCAGAACACATGAACAACATCCTTTCCTCAATGTGATAACTTTGCGATGACCTACACCAAGTGCAACACCAAAGATAGACTTTGTGATGACTGTAATGACACTTGTGTCAAAATGCTTGAAACTTTGGAAATGAGTGACATACATGTTTACATGGTTATACCAACCAGTGAAAAAATCAGGTGCTAATATTCGTAGGTGGGCTAATTTTCCATACTTTTTCCAAAAACAATATTCACCAATTTCCGTATTTTCTAAAAATTATTCGCCCAATTTTTATACCATAAAATTATTTTACCTTAATAAATTCCAAGATATTATGTAGACTAGTATAACATAATTATAAATATAGAAATTTTTAGAAAATATCATTAAACATTTTATTATTTATCTACTATAGATCACTAATATTCGACAAATTTTCTAAACTTTAAGATAAAATTTCATCCTTAAAATTATCCCTAATACCAACTCATTTACATAAAGGTTACCCCATGAAACCACCAAAACTAACTTTTGTGCATTGTGTGACACTCCACATGTTAAAATATGACACTTTGAATGTATTGTAAATGGGTCAAGGACACTTGGAGAAAACACATATGTAATAAATCTTAATGCTTGTGATGATATCATGCATAGTCAATGTAGGCTCTAAAATTTGGATGTAGGCCAAAATTTTGGAGGTTGTTGTAGCAACGAAAACAAGTTCCAAGGCTTATAATATTTCTAACCATCTTTATATACAATAAATATACACTTTTCAACTTTATTATTCAACTTACTCCTATTTTCCTTTAGAGAATGTATATAAGCATCATAGCCAAACACCTTGAAATATTTAAGAGATTATTTCTTACCAGTTTACATCTTGTGATCTAGGTGGCTCTAGAGACACACACAGGACAAAGAGGGCTTATGAAAGCTCAAAAATCAAAGTGTTTGAATTATGCTTGAACCAGGTTCACGTTAAAGATCTCGTCGTTGTGATCATGGTGGTGTGAACGGTTTGTTAATATGAGTTTGGATGAGGAAGTTAGAAGCAGTCAAAGTTTGGTTGACTTTTGCTGACTAAGCAGGTTAAGGGAGACACAGGTTGGACTTTTTCCAGCGGACAGAATTAGGCAAACTCCAGCTAGATTCTAGGAGAAATTGTCACCTCTTTAAAATCACTCCTTAGGCTTGAAAATGGAAATTTCACAAACGACCATGTTGTTTTTATTAAACAAAAAAAATATAAAAAAAAAGGGGTGGCGGGCCACCAACCCCACCACCCCAACCATTCAACATGTATTAATGGAGGGGAGGGCCACGACCCCCGACCCCTCCCCCACACTATGGAATCACGCCCAAAGGAAGCCATTTGTTACAAGAGCCATTGAGAAGGAGGCCGGTAGGGTGGGCAGGCTCGACCGAAACATTAAATTAATTTAAAAAAAATTGTTGTGAAGTATAAAAAAGGGAGGACGCAGGGTTTGACCGCCCAACCTCCTCCATATTAACCAAACCCCTAAACCAAATCAGCTAACTGCCAACTTGGTAAAATCTGCCGATGAATTTTTATTTAAGCACAGTTTGTTAGTGCGCCCAAGGGAGGAGGCAGTGCACGCAGTTCGAGGCAACATTTTGCAGGAGGGTCGAATTTTCACTTTGTCAGATTTTGATAAATTTTATATGGTCGATGCCACAAATGCAATGGAATTTTCCATTTCTCCATTAGAGTTATACATTTTTCGGCCATTTTTCAGTATGGAGGTGGAACCATGACTGTTGTAGAAACAGGGAGCGGAACCATGATCCTTGAAATTTTCCCGAGGAGGTAATTTTTCTCCATGTCGGAATATAGTCAAGTTTATAGTTGTTTTTCACGGTTTTCCGTAGGGATCACAATGGCAAGGTCAGATTCACCTTGTGAGTTGCAGATTTCCAGTCCACCCATGGAGCAAAATCTTTGAGGAATCTAGGGGAATCTAAAAGATTCCTTGAGCCCTAGATTCTCAATTTCTCAGAATTCAAAAATTTGATAGTCGATTTTGCACTATTCGATGCCACAAATTTGATGGTGCATTCAAATTTTCCATTTTCTCATTCTATTCTTCAGCCACTTTTCTAAGTGGAATGCAGGTGTCAGCATTCATGTGCGAGCAGTCATTTCCATGCGATTGATGCCATGAGATCGATGGCATGAATGGCTTCAACAGTTTGACATCCGCTTCTTCAGATGGCCCCTAGTTGTGAGGTATATGTAGTGTGTTCATTTACTTCTTTTTCTATATTCCGCTGCATAGAACCCTGTTTGATGTTGATTAGGGATCTTGTTTATTACTTGTTTTCATGATTCCTACTTGATGTGATGCAGAATCATCTATGTGATGTACTTGTTGTCATGATTCATCTGTTATGTTTTGAGATCCCTTTGTTGTATGTTGATGGGATACTCATGTTGTCGTCATGCATGTTTACATTGAGATCCCTCTTATGCCATGTCGATGGGATGCTCATCATGCATGAGTTTGTGTCACACTGATAGGAGTTTTTTTTACTGAGAGTTCTTGTAGCGGAACATCTCTTAAAGCCACTCTTGCGTGAGGGCATTTTGCTTGTATGATCGTGACATCATCTCTTGTGTACATCATCACTATTGACATCACTTAATGTAGTAGCCTACACCATCTTGACATCAGGGCCTGGAGACGTAGTCCCTCATGGACGAATTCTGTTATCAACGACTTATGTTTTTATGTTGCTGATGATTATCATGTTCCACTTCTTTACAACATGCACATGTATTCATTTATGTTTCTTTTAAAAATGCAATCACAAAAGTAAAAGGTCTTGGAAGGGCCCTTCGTCACACCCAGACTCAGATTAAGTGGTATTAGAGCAGTCTTTGCGTGGATGTGAGTTGTAGAGTGAACAATGGAATGTGCAGCAACAGAGGATGAGAAAGTGATGTACGAGACCATGCTCAAAATTTCCAAAAGGGTAGAAATAATGTATGAAACTCTACAGAAAGAGATAGAGGAAAAGGAGCGATTGCAGCTTTAGTTGCAAGCCATGGAAGAGGCCCTGGAAGAACTAAAACACAACAACCAAAGTATTTAAATAGAGAATGCGGAATTGAAGATGCGTCTACATGAAGAGAAAGAGGAGAAACATAGTCTGGTACGACAACTGCAAGCAAAGGAAGAGGCCTTTGAAAAGCTGCAGCATGACACATGTGAGGTAAAAAGTAGCTCTCCATCCTCATGTATATTTCCTGATGATGATTTCACTGTTTTTGAAAATCACACCACATAAATTGGCTCCAAACTGTTGAAAAAAATGGGTTATGAAGGAAAAGGCTTGGGCATCAATGGCCAAGGCATTGTCAACCCCATTAAAGTAGAGGAATTACCATGTCGAACAGGACTTGGGTATGTCAGAAAGGAAGTTGGGGAATGTGCTAAGACAACAAGCAAACCACCAACAACAGATGATGAAAAACCCTCGTCAGTTCTTTCCAAATCGACAAAGGAGGTAAAAGATGTTGATTTCCTTTTAGTTTCATCGTCACATAGTATGATTTCTGTTGGAGATTTGGAGGTCCCAATTACATCAAAAAACATGAGGCTCCTTACAAGGACGAGGCACGAGGAGGAAAAAGAAATTGGTGTTAATAACCAAAGCATAACTCAACCTTTGAAGGTTATGTAGATACCTCAATTTGTAGGCTCAAGATACACTAAAGGAGAATGCTCGAAGGTGTCAGATTCTTCCAAAACATCGTCAAAATTGTCGAGGAAAGAGAATGATGGGAACACATCCACATCATCCCATGGTAGTGGCCATTGCAGGGAAAGAGCTGAGGCAAGCTCTCATCGCCATACTTACACCAGAGATGGCAAGGAAAGGTATAACCAATTTCGATATTTGAATGTTCATTTCAATTATATTCATGTTGTTATGATGGACATTAAACATGGCATCAAAAAAAATGTACCTTTTGTGGATTACATAACCATACATTTTCTAAGTGTTGGAAAAGAATGGCAGCACACAAAAGGATCAGACATGAAAGACCCTCTCAACAACATGTAAAGAAATAGGTTTAGCAAAGCTGGAGGAAGAAGATCTATTGCAGTCATTACAACAGACATGGCCATCAAAGAGCCACATGTTGGAGGCTCCATCTAGAGTAGCACCTTAAAGACAAAGTGTCGGTGCATGAACTAGGTGAAGCAGTTGTTCGACCATTGAATGTGCCACAGGGGGATGACCCATTCACAACGATAAGTGAAAAATGGTTTCTACATATGTTAGCATCTCATGGTCATGATTTTGTAAATCATTTGTTTCATTTTAAAATGTAAAAGTGATGATGTGTTTTCCATCACTTGTTCAACGACAATGATGTCTGGTCTTATTTTGAGTTTCGTTTTAAAATGTCAAAACGATGTCGTGTTTCCATTGCTTGTCAAAGAAAATAGTGTTTGTCTGTATTGTTGTAAATCATGTGTTGCAGTGATGATGAGTTTTCCATCACTTTGAAGCAACAATGATATGTTGGCCTTGTTTTGGCAGCTGGGGTAATGCATCCATCTTGTTGTAAACTTGACCACTGAGTATGTGTTATAAACTCATGGCAAGTGTGGGACGCTTGGGTCATTAGTTGGTCATGAAATTCAAGCATGTAATTTGCAAAACAATGTACTACGGGTTACAGACGTTGCAGGTGTCGGCTCATCGCTTAAGGCTTCGAAGAACAAAGGTGAAGGAGATGGAACTGAGGCTTTTCAGTATGCTTGTGATGCAAACAAGGTACAAAAAAGTTGCAGATTGCTTTTCATGCTTTTGGAGGACCAAAATCTTCTTAGTGGGGAGGATTGATCTAGGTGGATCAAGAGACACACACAGGACAAAGAGGGCTTATAAAATATTAAATATCAAGGTGTTTGGATTATGCTCAAATTAGGTTCATGTTAAAGATCTCATCGTTGTGATCGTGGTGGTGTGAATGGTTCATCAATTCGAGTCCGGATGAGGAAGTTAGAAGCATTCAAAGTTCGGTTGACTTTTACTGGCTGGGCAGGTTAAGGGAGACACAAGTTGGACTTTTTCCAGTAGATGGAATCTGGCCAACTCTGGCCAGATTTTGGGCGAAATTGTCGCCTCGTTAAAATCAATCCTTAGGCTTAAAAACATAAATTTCACAAACGACCATGTTGTTTTTATTAAACAAAAAAATATAAAAAAAGGGGGTGGTGGGCCACCAACCCTGCCACCCCAACCATTCAATGTGTATTAATGGAGGGGCGAGCCACGACCCCTGACCCCTTCCCCCACACTATGGAACCACACTGAAAGGAAGCCATTTATTACAAGAGCCATTGTGAAGGAGGCTGGTATGGTGGGCGGGCCACCCAAGGAGGGCCTGACCCAACCATTAAATTAATTAAAAAAAAAATCTGTTGTGAAGTATAAAAAAGGGAGGAGGTGGGGTTTGACTGCTCGACCTCCTCCATATTTACTGGACCCCTAAACCAACACAGATAACTGCCAACTTGGGAAAATTTGTTGACGAATTTTTATTTAAACACAGTTTGTCAGTGCACCCAAGGGAGGAGGTAGTGCACGCAGTTCAAGGCAACATTTTGCAGGAGGGCCAAATTTTTACTTTGTCAGATTTTGACAAATTTTATATGGTTTCAACACTTCTCAACACCACGAAAAAATGGCACTGTCCATTTCTCCATTAGAGTTCTACATTTTTTGGCCACTTTTCAGTATGGAGGTGGAACCATGACTACAGTAGAAACAAGGAGCAGAACCATGATCCTTGAAATTTTGCCGAGGAGGTAATTTTTCTTCATGTCGGAATATAGTCAAGTTTATTGTCGTTTTTCACATTTTTCTGTAAGGATTGCAATGGCAAGGTTAGATTCACCTTGTGAGTTGTAGATTTATAGTCCACCCATGGAGCAGAATCTTTGAGGAATCTAGGGGGAATCTAAAATATTCCTTGAGCCTTAGATTCTCAATTTCTCAAAATTCAGAAATTTGATAGTTGATTTTGCACTATTCGATGCCACAAATCTGATGGTGCATTGATATTTTTCATTTCCTTATTCTATTATTCAGCCACTTTTCTAAGTGGAATGCAGGTGTTAGCATTAATAATTTCCATGCGATTGATGCCGTGAGATCGATGGCACAAATAGCTTCAGCAGTTTGAAATCTGCTTCTTCAGATGGCCCCTAGTTGTGAGGTATATCTAGTGTGTTCATGTACTTTTTTTGTTATGCATTATGTTGTACAGATCCCTATTTGATGTTGATGAGGGATCTTGTTTATTACTTGTTTTCATGATTCTTGCTTGATGTGACGTGGAATCGTCTATGTGATGTACTTGTTGTCATGATTCATCATGTTATGTTTTGAGATCCCTTTGTTGTATGTTGATGGGATAATCATGTTGTCGTCATGCATGTTTGCATTCAGATCCCTCTTATGCCATGTTGGCGGGATGCTCATCATGCATGAGTTTGTGTCATACTGATAGGAGTCTTTTTGATTGAGAGTTCCTATAGAGGAACATCTCTTAGAGCCACTCCTGCATAAGGGAATTTTCCTTGTATGATCGTGACATCATCTCTTGTGTACATCATCATTATTGACAACACTTAATGCAACGGCCTACACCATCTTGACACTGGGGCCCGGAGACGTAGTCCCTCCTGGACGAGCTCCATTATCAACGGCTTATGTTTTTATGTTGCTGATGATTGTCATGTTTCTCTTATTTACAACATGCACATGTATGCATTTATGTTTCTTTTAAAAATGCAGTTTAACACATCACGAAAGTAAAAGGGCTTGGAAGGGTGTTATGAAACCAGCTCAAGAAAAGATAGAAAAGATAGATCAACGCCTTAGAATTCAGCCTCTTCGAGGGGGCAACCTCCTTTACATTACATAAATGAACAATTCTTGGATGATACAAATGACAAAACCTCCTTTCTATATATAGGAGTCTAAGGAGTCACAATATAATCCAGCCGACCTAACAATAATAATATAAAGCCACAAAAATAACAATAGAGGGATTCTATGGGGCACAGAAATAACAATATGGGGGTAATAGGGGCACAACAATATAAATAAGGGGTATAACTACAATAGTAATGGGGTAATCACTAGTATTATAGGGACCCAACATGCCCCTCTCCTTCAAAAAAGTGTTGTCCTCAACGCTTGAGTAGTTCTGGATACTTCTGCATAAAATTCTCATCCTCCCATGTGGAATCTTCAGCGGATAAGTTCTTCCACTTGATAAGATACTCTGAAATTGATCGATTTCGTAGCTGTCGAGTTCTTGTTTCTGTGACTGCTTCTGGTTCCAATATAAGTTTTCCTTCCTCGTCAAGTTCTAGCAATATTGTTTGAATTGGGAGCTTGTCACCTATAACCTTCTTTAAACATGAAACATGGAAAACTGGGTGCAATCGAGAAGCTGCAGGAAGCTCCAATTTGTATGCCATAGTACCAATCTTTTGCAACACCTTGTACAGACCATAATACTTTGGTGATAATTTATTATCCTTCTTAGCTTGCTTTAGGGACATTTTCTTATATGGTTGTAGCCGTAGGAATACCCAATCACCTACATCAAAACTTCTTTCACTGCGATGTTGATCTGCCTGTTGTTTCATTCTATTTTGTGCCAACACAAGGTTATCCTTTAAGAGTTGGAGGACTTGTTGTTGATGTTCGATGTGATGTTCCACTGCCTGAACCTTAGAATTTTCTCTTAAATATGATGTGATGGATGGTGGTTGATACCCATAAAGTGCCATAAATGGGGTCATTTTTGTTGCTGTATGGAAGGAAGTGTTATACCACCATTCAGCCAGAGGCAACCATTTGACCCATTGTGTCTGTTTATCATATACAAAGCAACGAAGATATCCTTCCAAACATTTGTTTACTATCTCAGTTTGCCCATCAGATTGAGGATGATAAGATGAGCTATGAGCTAACTGAGTACCAAGACAAGAAAATAATTCTGTCCAAAAATTTCCAGTGAAAATGGGATCTCTGTCACTTACAATAATCTTTGGGTTTCCATGTAGCTTTTGAACTGTTTCCATAAATGCAGTAGAAACTGTACTGGCTTTAAATGGATGTGATAATGCAAAAAAGTGTGCATACTTGGTAAGTCTGTCAACTACCACCATGATGACACTCTTTCCCTCAGACTTGGGTAAACCTGTGATAAAATCCATTGAAACCTCCTCCCAATGTTGGCTTGGAATGGATAAAGGTTGTAATAGACTCGGTGTCTTAATTGTTTCAACTTTATTTTGTTGGCAAACCAAACATTCTGCCACAAACTTTTGAATATCTGATTTAAGGCCATCCCAAAAAAATTCCTTCTTAACCCTGTGGTAAGTTTTTAAAAATCCTGAGTGCCCTCCTAAGGGAGAAGTGTGCAATTCCATAAGAATCTTTTGTTTTAGCTGGGAATTCTTACAGAGGTATAAGCGATCTTTGTACCATAACGAATCATTTTTCCAGCTAAATGTATCAGAAGTACTGGAATCTTGTTGTAGCTTTCGAATAAGTGCCCACACTTCTTCGTCATTCTTCCATTCCTCCCTTGCTTCGTTTATCCAATCTGGTTGGATAATAGAAATGGCACACAACAATGCTTCCACATCCTCATCCTTTCTTGAGAGTGCATCTGCCACCACATTTTGCTTCCCTTTTTTGTAGATGATTTCAAAGTCATAACCCAACATCTTTGTGACCCACTTTTGTTGCTCTTCAGAGGATAATCTTTGTTCTAAAAAGTATTTAAGGCTATCATGATCCGTTTTTACCTTGAAGTGTCTTCCCATTAGGTAGGGTCGCCATTTCTTAAGTGCATGGAGTATTGCCAACATTTCCTTCTCATAAATAGCTTTGCTTAAAAACTTTCCCTTGATTGGACGACTTTCAAAAGCAATGGGTCTTTCATCTTGCATTAGAACAGCACCAATTCCATTTCTTGAAGCATCACATTCCACAATAAAGGTTTTTGTGAAGTCCGGTGTAGCTAAGACCGGTGCTTGGCACATTGCCTCTTTAAGATGTTCGAAGGCCTTTGTTGCTTCTGGAGTCCATGAAAATGCATCTTTCTTCAATAATGTTGTTAGAGGTGCTGCTATTCTCCCATAATTCTTAACAAACTTGCGATAATACCCTGTCAACCCGAGAAATCCTCGCAGATGCTTTATGGATGTGGGAATTTTCCATTCCTTAATGGCTTTAATTTTGCTAGGGTCTACCTTAACTCCTTCATGAGATACAATATGACCCAAATATTCCACCTCCTAGACTCCAAAGAAACATTTGGATCTTTTTGCATATAATTGTTTCTCCTCCAATAGTTGTAGCACCCTGTCAACATGTTCAACATGATCCTTCCAAGACTTGTTGTAGATTAGTATATCATCAAAAAATACTAACACAAATTTTCTAAGGAATGGTTTGAAAATTGAATTCATCAAACCTTGAAATGTTGAAGGTGCATTGGTAAGGCCAAAAGGCATGACCAAAAATTCATAATGACCCTCATGAGTTCTAAATGCCATTTTCGGAATGTCTTCAATCTTCATTCTGATTTGATGATATCCCGAACGAAGATCCAACTTGGTGAAGTAAATTGATCCATGCAATTCATCCAGTAATTCATCAATAACAGGAATGGGGAACTTATCTTTAATAGTGAGCTTGTTGAGCTCCCTATAATCCGGACACATGTGCCATGATCCATCCTTCTTGTGCACCAATACTACTGGAGCTGAGAAAGAACTTTGACTCGGTTGAATTATACCAGCCTCTAGCATTTCTGCAACCATACGTTCAATTTCACTTTTTTGGACATAGGGATATCTGTACGGCCTGATGTTTGGAGGAACACTTCTTGGAATCAGATGAATAGCATGATCATGATCACGCATAGGTGGGAGACCTTTTGGAGTCTCAAATACCTTGGAATGATTGTCCAGGACTTTTTGGAGATCTGGAGAAATAGATGATTCCAATGTGGAAACATCTAGCGAACATAATTGTGCAATTACACCTCTTTTCTCCTTTTTTAGAAGCTTTGTCATGCCATTAGAGCTGATTATCTTTCCTGGTTTCCTTGCAATACCCCTTAATTCAACTTCCTTTCCTTCCGTAGAAAATTTGATGAAAAGTTCTTGAAAATTAAAAGCTATTGTACCCAAGGATTGTAGCCATTGGACTCCTAGTACAACATCAGCACCTCCCATTGGAATGGAAAGCATTGGGCTAGTCAATACATATTCTCCCATGGATAGCTTGATATTATGGCACTTTCCAGAGCAATTTATTGTTCCTCCATTTGCAATCATCACTTGACACTCTGGTGCTGGATATAGGAAGCAATTCAATTCTTTTGCTACCCTACAATGAATAAAATTGTGGGTGCTTCCTGAATCAATCAACACTATTACCTTTTTCTTCTTGATTTGTCCTTCTATCTTGATGGTTTGAGGAGTGGTAATTCCCGCCAATGCATTACAAGATATGGTCGGATTTATTTGTTCTTCATCTAGGCTTTGTTCCTGGAGTATATCTTCTTCTTTTGACCTTTCTTGCTCCTTTTCTTCTTCCTCTTCACAATCTATGTAAAATAATTTCTTCTTAGCACACTTATGACCTTTAGTGTATTTGCTATCACAACTGTAACAAAGCCCTTTTGCTCTTTTTTCTTCCAATTGTTGTGGTGTCAACCTTATAGGTTGTGGAAGACTAGGGGCAACAACACTTCCGTCTTTACAGTTGTGAGTGGTATGCTTCTTGGTTGCCATAATTTTGCTTTCCGTTTTTCTTGCTAACCTGAATGCCTTCTCTAATGAATCAGGTTCCCAAAGGCAAACATCATGTTGGATATTATCCTTTAAAGACCCTATGAACACATCAATCCTATGCTCCTCTGGAATATCTTTTACCCTTATGTTCAATTTTTGGAACTCCTCAATGTGCTCCATTACTGAACCCTTTTGTTTGAGACTTATCAATTGGCTAAAAAAAGTGTTGCTTTTTGTATCTTCATAATGTGCTATCAATTCTTCCGTAAAAATTGCCCAAGTGATAAATTGTTTACGAGAGCAAAGCCATTGATACCATACAAACTGATTTGGTTCCAAATATACAGTTGCCATACGTACCTTTTGTGCGTTTTGCACATTATTGAGATCGAAGAATTGCTCCATCTGCAATATCCATGTGGCGGGATCCTTGCCATCAAACTTCCTCATATCGATTTTTGGAATATGGTGATTCTTCGATCCAACATTAGCGTCTATGGAATCATGATTAACATTTCTTTTGTTCTCATCATGAGTTTCCTTTACTACCTTTTCACCATTAGTGACCCTTTCTTGTAGCAACTTCTTCAATTCTTCCATGTATGTCTTCAAATCTATCTTCAAATCTGCCATGTCTCTCTTCAAATCTATCTTCGAATCATCCATCTTAGCTTCCATTCCCTTTATCTTAGATTCCACGCCACTTATCTTAGCTTCTGTTAGCTTTTGTGAGCGTGACATTTGTTGCACTTGTTCTTGTAATTTTGATATATCATGTAGCATTTCTTCCTCTTCTTCATGAGTCATGCTAGAGCTTTCAGGTTCCTTACTAGGTGTTTGGATTTTCTTTCCTCGGGGCATCAGTTACCGATAATAATGCTTTACTATGCCCTTTGAATTCCGTTAAACCAAGCTTACACAAAAATTTAAAAAAAACTACACACCTTTTTTCACTTTATAAAATCCTGATATTGAATCTGATGTATCTCTATAATTTCGGATCATCCAGTTCTGAAATTGCTACCTGTAGTAGCCTTCTTCGTCCTCTTTCCAATGCCACAAGTTTGAGCCAAATTGGATTCTCCAAGGAAGAGTTATGTGAAATCTCCCACAGTGACTTGCTTTTATACTGGTTTAGTAGAGCGAACTTGTACGACGTGCCACGAGTCACTGTTTCAACCTTTGAATTTGAAACACACGCACAAGAAGCTACAGTCCGTCATCTTTCTGTACCTTTTTACGAAATTTCAATACGATCCCCAAAGAGAAAGTTATGACGATTTTCTCCAAGTCACCTGTTTTGAATGTAATTCAGGAGTCTGCAAAAAGACCAAATTCCTCAGATCATATCTCTGCAAATGTCACGCGAAAAGCTCTGAAATTCGGACCCAACGTTCGGCGCAATTTTTTCTCAAATGGGTTTTTTTTGCGACTTCTGAACGTCACAGAAAAAAAGTTATAGCGAAAATGCCACGATGACCTATTTGGAGCAGTGAAACCCTAGAATCCAAAGCTCTGATACCAAATGTTATGAAACCAGCTCAAGAAAAGATAGAAAAGATAGATCAACGCCTTAGAATTCAGCCTCTTCGAGGGGGCAACCTCCTTTACATTACATAAACGAACAATTCTTGGATTATACAAATGACAAAACCTCCTTTCTATATATAGGAGTCTAAGGAGTCACAATATAATCCAGCCGACCTAACAATAATAATATAAAGCCACAAAAATAACAATAGAGGGATTCTATGGGGCACAGAAATAACAATATGGGGGTAATAGGGGCACAACAATATAAATAAGGGGTATAACTACAATAGTAATGGGGTAATCACTAGTATTATAGGGACCCAACAAAGGGTCCTTCATCACACTTGAACCTGGATCATCTTGTGAGGATCCTTGTCATCAAATGTTGATGAGAGTGATTGATTTACCAAGTAACATGCAATATACATTTCCTTTACCCAAAATTCCTATCGTAACCCAACATTAGTGGGAATGGTCCTTGCTTTTTCCATAAGTGTCCTATTCATCCTTTATATAACTCCATTCTATTGAGGCGTGTATAAATTACTCTTATGCCTTGCTATATCACACTTATTTAAGGATTATTCAAATTCATTCTTGCAAAATTCTCCACCATTATCCTTCCTTAGCACCTTAATTTTTTTCTTTGTACAATTTTCCACAATAAACTTAAACTCTTTAAATTTGTCAAAGACTTTAGATTTATTCTTATGGAAATAAACCCATGTATATAGAAGTAATCTATAAAAGAGACAATACAAAAATTTACCTAGTGATGGAACTGCCACAACTCCAATCACATCAATGTGCACGAAATGTAATCTTCTTTCTACCACATAGCATTAGAGGAGAATCTTACTTGAATTCTCTTCCAATATAAGCAATCTTCATAGAAATCAAAATATAGAGAGAAATTAGACATACCTTTATTGTGTAGTGCTCCAAGCCCCTTCTCTCTAATATGTCCCAATATTTGATGCTATAACATATTATTTTCTTTAATGAATATAAGAGTTTTTCCTTCTTTAGATCCACTCTTAGGAATAATGGAACTGTTGTACCTATAATTATTAGTGCTTCCTAGCAACTTATACAAAGTTAATTAAAATCCAAACTCCCCTTAGAAAAACCATTTCTCCTCAAACCATCCTGTAAGTTTCCTTTTCAAAGATTGCTTTTACACCTACATCACTCATATTGGTTACAAACTATTGTTTTTGTCAAATCCTTAGATGTGCAGAACATTGGGGAGTATTCTAATCCCCTCATCAAAAAGCTTCAACTTTACTTTTTCTTGTCCTATTATTATAATTGTTGATTCTTGTCTTAAGAAAACACCATTACCATTCTAACTTTTGTACTCACAAAACCACTCCCCAAGAAGTGACATATGAAAAGTTGCACTTGAGATGACCAACCATGCCTTATTATCTACATGTGTGCTATAAGAATACATGTACATATCCCCATATTCATCTAAGGATGTTTTTTTCTTATGTTGGAGGAACATCTTTAAATTGCTTCCCTTTCTAAACAATTTTGGATTTACAATGTTTCTTGTATTGACCTTATTTTCCACATCTTCAACATACTTTTACAAATTTTCCTAAATATTGGATCTCCCACTTGAGAAATTATTTTTATTTTTATCTTGGAAGTGTCCTCTTACAGAAAAGGCATTTTCATTCCGAATTTCCAAATTTTTTTTGACTCATCTCCTTAGATAACAAGGATGAGACAATTTCATTAACACTTAAAGTAGTTGCATTACTACGTATGGCAAGAACCAAACTATCCCTTGAGTTTGGAAGAGAAAAAGAAACTAATATACTTATATTCATGTGAAATATGAATTCCAATAGTTATTAGTATAGAAGGCATTTGAATTCTCTTTCACCAAGTCTCCATCTTTCATTTCTAGGTTATACAACTTTCACAAGAATAATTTGTTTTCCATAGACTTGGACTGATACAAATCCACTAAATTGTTCCATAATGCCTACATTGTAGCTTCTCTTGAAACATTATATAATATTGAATATGAAAGCCAAAATTATTTTTCTCTTTTCCTTCTAGTCCAACTTGGTCTAGTCTTTTGTCTACATCCTCATTGGTGCAGTACCTGGATTCACAACAATCCAATGACTTTTGTCCACCCAATGATATTCCATTTTGAGCTTCCATGATTAAAAGTTCGACCAATTGATTTTTTCAATCTCTATCTTTGAACTTCTCACCATTTCTTTCACCACAAGAATTGATATTGTATATCTCCCACTATAACAAGGTTTCATATAGGCTCAAGCCAAAACTCTTAGCCACAAAGATGTCCCTTTGAAGCTAAACTTATTTAACACTAAAATTTGGTTTGAACCCTATATAGCTGATTCATGTAAAAATTTTCTTATTTAAAAACATAAAATATGGAATGACACACAAACACACATTTAATAGAGAGCTACACCAAGAAACCCCAACCTTGGAAAACTAGAAATATGTTTTCAGCGTATTATATCTTTACGATGTTACAGTAAAATAAGCATATCCCACGACATCCATAACCCCCAATCAATTAATATTATATTATAATACAATCATAATTCCTTGAATGGAATTACAAAACCATGGGCTAAACCACCATGCACAACAAAATTTCTAAAAGCAAAAATTGTGTACTGAAAACCACAAAAAAATATGTAAAATGCCTCCCATTTTTTTTGGGGGGGGAGTTGGGGGGGGGGGGGGGGGTTGGTGTGGTGGGGCAGGGTTTGGGGGGAGGTTTCCCCTTGTATCCCCCTTACTACACTTGACACAACGTATTGTGCATGTCGCTAGTCATGTAAGGAATGTAACACATACCCAAAAAATCCATAGATCACATGTCAATGCATTGGCATTTCAAAAAATAAGTGGCTTGAAGCATTGAAACAGAAAAATAGAAATGGATAATGGGGAGAGGAAGGAATTTATCACTATTTTAAAGGACAACACAAAGATAACAAAAAATAGCAGAACATAAATCCCTTCCTTGAACAATTTCTTGGGCATTGTGGTTAGCAAGAAATAATATGGATTTTGAAGGAAAAGATGTTTTGCCCCTACAAGTCAATTGCCAAGTGATATTTTCTTACAAAGGAGTTTAAAACCCATAGAAGGAGGTAATCATAAAATTATGGTACCTCCAAACAATTATAAAAGTAGAGCAAGAGGATGCTTTGAGGCTCCCTAGGCATTCATGGATCTAGAGGGGTAATATATCTCACAAATAATGATTTTATTGAATGCAATGCAATCTCTATTTAGAGGTCTAATAATAATGTAGAATCATATGCTCTATGGATATTAAAATTTTTCTTATGAGAAAGATATTTTTAGCATACAAATCTTAGGTGACTCAAAACTTATTACTGAATGGGAAATGGGTAAAAGTCCACATGAAACATATCGATACAACCAATCATAGTCAAATTCAAATAAGTAATACATCTACGTGAACAATGTATCACACCCAAGGTTGGAATTTCGATATTTTTTACCCGTTGAACATTTTTTTTTTGACTTTTTTCATCTTTATGCTTCCCGTCAAGAAACGTTATGTTTAAAATTTTTCCCTTCAAGAGTGATGGTTTGAAAATAAATTAACCCTTCACCAATAAAGGTTTGATTAAAACATTATTGTTACTTTATTCAACCAGTACTACATTGATCCAGATTTAAACAAGAATGCAACAAATTACAGAGATAACCATAAATGTCGAGATGCAGTAGAAATAATACTTCATTTCATTAATGTAAAAAACTGAAATATGCTTACAAACAACAATGGAAATAAACCAGCTAGGGTGATGGTAGCTTATCTCTAAGAAGATATGTGGCGGCTACATGCCTCCGAATTGTGTTACAATGAGGCTCGAAGACCTATTTATTTTTGAGAAACAATGGAAAACCCTAAACATCCAAAAGTATAACCCTAGAAGATGAAACATCAAACTGTGGGTCCCGTTTGGGTAAATTGGTACATCAACTTCCCAGGGTCGTAACTTTGGCATATGATCTTCGTTTGACATGAAAAAAATCTCGTTAGAAAGATCTATTCGAGAACTACAACTTTGGGAAGAGAAACATCAGTCCATGGACCCATGTTGCTCTCAGTTTAACAAAAAACCATCATTTAGGGCCTCAAAACGGCTCCGAAAGTTCAGGACCCGAAAAACTGCTAAAAATAGTACACTGTGCTACAATTAAGGAAAATGAAAAGATGAAAGGAACAATGGTGGGGGTCCAAGTGGACTTGGTAGGTGGCCACCAATATCCACCTGGATCATTCCTCCCCCCTTAGGAAGCAATGGTCCCCATTGCATTGACTTCCTCCATGAGATGAGGAAACTTCTGCTGAACTTGGTCCCTGGTGAGCCACTTGCCCTGGTGAAGGAGTTGGCTTGCTTTGACAACTCGATATACTTGGATATTCTGTTGGCGAGTGTGCTTGATCTATGTGTCCATGATCCAATCAGTTGCAGATTGTTCCATGCAATCTAGATTTAACTTTGTGGGTGTGAGCTGTTTTGCAATGTCGGATATGTCTAGTAATGGTGGAAAGTATGGTTGAAGGTGGTCTGCATTGATCACTGGGTGCAGGCCAAGGAATGGGGGAATGCTAAGCTCAAATTCATTGTCTCCCACAGCCTTGGTAATGGTGTAAGGACCATATCATAGTGGTCTAAGTTTCCGATAGGCTCCGGTAAGGCACTCCTTTTGCAAATGCAACCAAACTTTGTCGCCTAACTAAAACTTGTGTGGCACCCGATGTTGATCATGTTGCTGCTTGTAATTGGAATTAGATTTCTCCAGAATTTCATGGACCTACAGGCAAATATGTTGGATGTTCTCAATGAAGCTGGCTGCCTTATATGTTTCGGACTGGACATGAGTCAAATCTGTGTGAGTAGCTGCAAATGGCATGGCCACATCAATGGGACATAGTGGCTAGAATTCCAAGCCCACTTGAAAAGGGTTGTGGCCAGTTGAGCTATGAAGAGCTCGGTTGTAGCTATGTTGAACATATGGGAGGCTCTCGTCCCATGTCCATGGATGCTTTGAGTTGTACATGCGTAGAATGTGTACAATCATCCTGTTGACAACCTCTGTTTGGCCATCAATGTCAGGATGGAAGGCTATGGACTTAGTGATTTTGGTGTCCAGCATCGACCAAAGATTGGACCAAAATGTACTGAGGAACCTATTGTCCCGATCTAATATGATAGACTATGGGACCCTAAAGTGTACCCACACTCATTCAAAGAAGAGTTTAGCAGTGGCTTCTGCTGTGATATTCTTCTTACAAGTCGCCATAATGGCCATCTTTGAGAACTTGTCGATGACCACAAAAACACAGTCGTTTCCATTCTTAGTGGAAGGAAGGCCTAACATGTAATTCATGGAGATCCATTCCCAAGGTTGACTAGGGGTAGGCAGCGGGGTATAGAGGCCTTGCTTCTTGATGGTTGGTTTGGCAATGGCGTAGGAAATGCATGATTTGATGTACTTCCCGACATCCTGTCGAAGATTCGGCCAATAGAAATACTTCTGCAATACTGCCACCATTTTCTTAACCTCGAAATGCCCAGAAACTCGACTATAGTGTGCTTCCCAAATCATCCTGGCACGCTCACTTGAAGGAACACAAAGGTGACCCAGGTGGCATAACAGGGCATCCTGGAGGTGAAAATCTGGAACATGCTGACCCTCGAAGAGTGTTTGGTATGTGTGGCTGAATTCTGGGTCACTTTTGTGGAGAAGTGGCCAATCAGAAGTTTCGTGCCCACAAGAGCTGAGCACGGTAGTTAACTCCATGATCGGTGGTCGACTGAGGCAATTTGCAACATTATTGGTGCTGCCCTTCTTGTACTTGATATCCAAATGGAACTGTTGAAGGTATGTGGACCACTTCTGATGGTGGTCATTTTGCAATTTCCCTTGGGTCTGTATGAACTACAAGGGTCGGTGGTTTGTGTGGATGACCGTTTCCTTCCCCAAAATGTAATGCTTCCATTGTCGGCAGGCCTGCACAATGGAATACATTTCTTTGTCATAAGTGGGATACTTCTGAACTATGTCTGAAAGTGTTTCACTGTCATATGCCACTGGATGCCCGTGTTGAGTAAGGACTGCCCCAATAACATAGTTAGAGGCATATGTCTCGATCTCAAATGGTTGTTGCAAGTCTGGTAATGCAAGCACCAGTGTCGTGTAGAGCCGATCTTTCAACTCTGTGAATTCCTTCTGTTGAGATTCAGACCAAAATAATTTTGCTTTTGCTCCTCCCTTGGTGACTTGACTCAAGGGCCAAGTGATATGAGAAAATCCCAACACGAACCTACGGTAGAAGTTGGCAAGACCTAGAAAGCTACAGAGCTCTGTCAGAGTGGTTGGAGATGGCCAATCCTGAATGACTTAGATCTTGGCTCGATCCACATGCACCCCCTGTTCATCAATAATGTATCCTAGTTACTGAGCCTGGGTCATGCTAAAAGTGAATTTCTCCAAGTTGGCACATAACTTGTGTTGCTGCAGAGTTTGAAGAACCTATTGGATGTGGTGGAGGTGCTCTTCCCAACTTTGGTTGAAGATCAGGATGTCATCCAAGTACTACAAATGAGTTCGTGAATGGCTGCAAGATGTCATCCATTAGCCTCATGAAGGTTGCAGGAGCATTTGTCAATCCGAAAGGCATAACCAACCATTCGAAAAGGCCCTCCTTGGCTTTGAAGGCAATCTTCCACACATCAGAGGGTTCGATTGGTACCTAGTGATATCCTGACCTCAAATCGATCTTGCTGAAATATTTTGCCCCCTTTAGTTGGTCCAGGAGGTCATTAATCTGTGAGATCGGGTACCTATTATGGACAATGATCTTGTTTAGTGCCTGATAGTCAATACAGAGTCTCCAAGTCCCATCCTTCTTCTGTACCAACATGATCAGGCTCCCACAGGGCGATGAAATCGAACAGATGTGACCTTTCTGTAGCAGCACCTGAATCTGCCTCTTGATTTCATCGTTCTCCAAAATGGAGTGCTGATAGATTGGTCCATTGGGCAGTGGTGCACCTAGGGTTAGATCGATGGAGTGCTTGACCTGATAGTGCAGAGGAACCCTTGCGGGGGAGGTGAAGATGTCCTCGTACTCCTCCACGACCTTGTCCATTTGTAGTTGTCGTGCAGAGGGGCCCTGTCTGGAGGTCGTGGCCACTGTCTTCTTCTTTCCTTGAGGGCATATCATCAGGAAAACAAATTTCTCGATCTTGGAAATGAGCTTACTACATTGTTTTGCAGTAACCAAAGAGATGGCAGTAGGTGGTGCTACCTCCGGTATCCTGTACAACTTATTTCCCAAAGTAAAAATAACACCACTTGGCCTTGATTCATACAAAGCATGTTGCTTCCACAAGTATGGTTGTCCTAATAATACATCACAAACTTCAAGGAGAGAAATGTCATGCAATACCTCATCAATGAAGGGCTTGATGTTGTATGGAAGGCGACACTGTTGGCTCATGTGAAGATCCCATCCTTGGTGAAGCCACCTGATAGTGTATGGTTGTGGATGTGTTGTGGCCAATAAGCCCAGCTGCTTCACGACCTCTACCGAAATGAGGTTCTTTTAGTTCCCACTATTGACATTGAACTATAGCGGGGAGCCCTTTACCCACATCTGGGAGTGGAAGAGACGCTCCTTGTCCTCTGGATCTTCGGGTTCCTCCTTCTATATCTTCGTGGTGGCAACGATGGCATTGGGCTCCACATCAATAATCTGTTTCCCTTTATCATTCCCATTGTTGGGTTCTGACTCAGAGTCAGAACATGCATCTGATTCTGAAACCTTTAGCTCAGCCACCAGTGACTGCTTGGCCTGACACTCACTTATGTTGTGAGTGGAGCTCTTATGGAACTCACACCACTTTCCCGTGTCCTTTTTTGGCTTCATGACACTGTTCTTTGCTTGCAGCTTTGGCGGGTTGTCTTGGGCTGCCCCACCTTGGCTTTGTCCTTTGTTCTACGGTTTGGGGGCACCTTTCCCTTGCTTCGGATTCGCAGATCCAAAGTCTTGCTTCTTTTTTTAAACTTGTGCTTGACCTTGACGGCATATCGGTATGCCATGTTGAGCGAGGGTATGTTCAGGAATTCTATTTCTTCCTGGATGTAATTTTGTAGGCAGCCACGGTATTGGAGTATCAAATGCTGCTCTAAATCCTTGATACCTAACTTTGTGTGAAGGTTATGGAAAATATTGGTAAACTCTGGCATGTCTTGGTCCCTCCCCTGCCACAGCGTGGTCCACTTTATGTATTGATCCTCATAGCTTCCGATAGGGTAGTACTGCTCCTTGATGGCATCCTAGAATGAATCCAAGTGGGTGCGACTGAAAATAGTGAGCCTTTACTTTCATCCTTCTGCTCCTAGTAGGTTTCCCACTAGTCCTTGATGTGGGGGGCTGCTTTGAGAAGAGCGAAAATAATCTTTTCCCGACTGGAAAAATAATGAACAAAAAAATAACCCTCTAGTAGATTTAACCATTTATCGATGACATCTGCATCTATCTAACCCTCAAATATGGGGATTTCAAAATCAACTTGTACCTTAAACGGTGTGGCGTTTCCAGAGTAGCTATTGGAAGCCAATGCGTCGCCCTTGGGTAGCCGCTAAATGATCTGGGAAAAGTTGTCCATCATCGTGTTCCTTTGTCACTTGAGGGCTTCTTCGAGCAAGATTTTGATAGGATCTCCTGCCCCCTTGTCTTTATTTTCATCCGCCATGGGAGGTCGTCAGGATTTGAGAGGCTGGTCTTGCAAAGGTTTGACTAGTTCAAGCCCTAGCTCCTTATATCCCGACCTCGTTGGGGACATGCAAAGAAAAACAGAGAAAAAGCAGACCACTTTGATACCACTGATCCGAATTTAAACATGAACGCAACAAATTACAAAGATAACCATAAACACAGAGATGAAATGGAAATAATACTTCATTTCATTAATGTAAAATACTGAATATGCTTACAAACAACAATGGAAATAAACCAGCTAGGGTGATGGTAGCTTATCTCTAAGAAGAGATGTGGTGGCTAGATGCCTCTGAACTGTGTTACAATGAGGATCGAAGGCCTATTTATTGTTGAGAAACAATGGAAAATCCTAAACATCTAAAAACCTAACCTAGAAGTTGAAACACCAAACTGTGGGCCTCGTTTAGGTAAATTGGTACATCAACTTCCCGAGGTCGTAACTTTGGCATATGATCTCCGTTTGACACGCACAATATCTTGTTAGAAAGATCTATCTAATAACTAAAACTTTGGGAAGAGAAACATTGGTATATGCACCCATGTTGCTCCCAGTTTTCCCAAAAAACGTCGTTTAGGGCCTCAAAATGGCTCCGAAAGTTCAAGACTCGAAAAACTGTTAAAAATAGTAAATTGTGCTACAATTAAGGAAACTGAAAAGCTGAAAGGAACAATGGTGGGGGTCAAAGTGTACTTGGAAGGTGGCCACCAATACCCACCTAGATCATACATGTAGCTAGGGCAAGTTTTATAGTGATAGAATTAGGCATCAGTGAAGGAGAAGGCTAATTTGTCAGAGAACAAAACTATTCCCAAGCATATATTTAATTGTGCTTCAGATATTACATCCTAGCATGAATTCAGTGCAATGGAAATCTATAAGTTCAAACCCCCTTTACATAAGATTCAACATGGTTGGAATATTATATTGATTCAATCTTTAAGAACAACTGGATTAGACTTGAGATAAATCAATGCAAAGGAAAATTATATAGTAAACAAGGTCTAAATCATGGAAGATTATTACTAAGACTAAAACATTACTATCAGTAAATCCTCTGAGCTTGAAACATTAGTAGATTTAACAACTTCCTCATTTATCTCATTTATTCATAAATTGTTCCATAAGGCAATTCTTATCAATAAATTTTCTATGGAAAATTTAACAAATTTATAATTTATCCTATTCATTTTATAAACTACTCCATAAGACAATGCTTATTAGTAAATGTGTTGTAGCAATGATTCAAGTTGTTAATAAATCCATTGTAGCAATGATTCAAGTTTAGCGGCACTATTTTAATTTTGAAACCCTTTGCATGTTTAATGAAGATTACATGTGTTAAGAGTCATGACCTTGATACTCATTGATGGATGCCCCATTTCCCGGTCTCACAACCTAGGCTCCTTCGAGGACTGCCACTAACATATCATGTTGTAGATGTCCAGATGTTATTTAATCCACAAAACCTTTGGTTCACTAGTTTCGGTAAGGAGTTTCGCCCTACAAGGACAATGCCTTCGAGGTCCTTGCGCTTAAGAGCCAACTCAAACTCCCCATTTGGAAGCAGACCTGCATGAAAAAAAACAGAAAAATTTCAGTCAGGGATGAAATGAACATGTATAGAGCTGTAAAAAGATAATCAAATTTATTGAATAAGAATTTTATCATCACTAGCCATGAGAGAGCCTCATAGCTAAAAAAGAAACTGAAATAAACATAAAAAGTGGTAGATCGAAACCCCCGAATCTCCATATTTTTGAGTCTAACTAGATAGTTTGGCTACATAAAAAGTGGCAGATCAAAACTATAACAGCCCTGGTGAAAATTCCATGTAAAAATATATAAATACCACCAATGATGGGACATGTATTCCAAGCTGAATGGTGGGCAGGACATCCTAAGGGGTGTTCATTTGGTTGTTTATGTCTAAGGAAATTGGCAAAGGCAATGGCTAAGGCATTAAAGAGGCAAAAAGGTATTTTGGCACATTTATTTATGAAAATAATGGAAAATAGGAGAAAAAGGAGGTGAAAGGTCATAGGTTGCATGTGAGAAGGAAAATGAAGGAAAATTATGGAAATTAGGAGAAAAAGGAGGTGAAAGGTCACAAGTTGCATGTGAGGAGGAAAATGAAGGAAAATAATGGAAAACGAAGAAAATAGAGGCCTCATTCATAAAAAGGCCTCCGAGGATCAGTTGGAAAGCTTCTTCCTTTTAGTGTGAACCTTTTGTCAGTTCAATTTTGGAGCTCTCTCATTATTCTCTCTCTCTCTCTCTCTCATACTCTTGGAGACTTAGAGTTTTCTTGGAACACTCTTGGAGGGTGTGGTATACTTGGATTCTTGGAGCAATAAGGAAAAGGAAGAATAGGAAAGTGCAAGAAGGCATCAACATCAACATCTACATCAGATTTTATTGTAGGTATTGAGTTGCATGTATGATGTATTTACTAGTTTTGGCATGCATGTGGTTTCTTGGTTGTGATCTATCATTGGCATGGAGGATTGCCAGGATTGATAGTGGATTGCCTAGCCTTACCATTTCCTAGATAGCCATGGTCATTGTGGGTTTACTTTCATTGCTTTGTTTTTGTTGGTTCTCATGTTTCCTTAGCTTGGGTTGAGCTATTAGTCCTGGAAGCCCTGTAACAGCTTGGGTTGAGTTACTAGTCCTGGAAGCCTTGGTTGGACAAATGCTCTGGAAGCCCTTGGTGGGTTGAGTTACTAGTCCTGGAAGCCTTAGTTGGAAAAACGCTCTAGACACCCTGTATAAGTTGTGGGTTGAGTTACTAGTTCTAGAAGCCTTGGTTGGGAAGACAATCTGGAAGCCCTTGAAGGCTTGGATGGAGACCAATCTGATGATGGTTTTTGGTGATGTTTGACCATGAGGTGGAATCACTGTTGATGGGTTGAGGTGGGTGGCCTCTGGAAGCTCTGGATGAGTTTTGATTGATGTGTTCCCTGAGATCCCACATTCATGCTTGGAATATGGATTGGGGGTGATTGGCTGAAGATAGACTTGGCTCAGCCAATCAATGGTCGGGTGGAACGTGGTAGTCCCATCTCCAGTTGGTTCATTGCATTTATTAATGAAAAAATTCATTCCCTTGATTTTCATGTGCAAATTTACTGATTTATATATGGAATTTGATGGCTGATATGTTTATTGTATTTCTATTTCTATTATGTTTTTTATATACACATTTACCTTGGAGGTTGTTACAGAGAGGTATCAGAGCATGGTTCAAACACTTAGACTAGATGGGCACTATCATAGGTGAAATGAAGGACAAAGGTTAATTTTTAGACCTTTTTGTCACATTTGTTATAACTTTTATTATGTGGCATATTAGAAGTTGAAATTGTTTCCATATTGAAAGTAACTCCCACTAATAATGTGGTAAAAATTTAAGATATTGGTTGACAATACTTTGGGAATTATGATCTAAGGAAGATGACCTTCCTGAATACACCGTTAAACAGGTCATGTCGGCATTTCTGCAGTAACTCATCTTCTGTAGGCTTTCAGAATTTGAAAATTTGTCCACATTGCAGGGACATACCACTGATTATGTGGTATAAATTTCAGATACTGAACCACAATATTTTAGGAGATATGAGTAGCGGGATTCTAGCCTTCTGAATGTTCCTAAAATCAGGTCTCAAACAGGTCATGTTGAAATTTTCGTTATAACTTCTCTTATGGTAACGCTTAGGAGCTGATTTTTTTTCCACAATGAGGGTAAATCCCAATGATATTGTGATAAAAATATCAAACATTTATTCGCTATATTTTAGGAGATATGACTAGTGGAAGTCGAACTTTCTGGATACTCCTAGAATTGTACACCAAATATGATTGTGTTGGTATTTTTTTTTTTTTTAAATAACTTTTCATTTATGAAAACTAAGAAGTTGAAACTTGAACCATAGTGAGGGAAAATACCACTGATCATATGGTTCAATTTCCATAACTTTTACTACTACACCTTAGGATATATGCATTGAATCATTCACTATATTAGTTTGCATGCAAAGTGTTTGATGAAATGCTTAAATGGTTCAATGATTAATTGCATACAAACTGTTTGATAAAATGTTCAAATGACTATGTTGTTTGTGGTTGGGGATAGTATTGATGTGTAATAATATTTTTGTAGTTGATATATTCTTACTTGTATGCAAATACTTTTCTATATTAGTTTTCATGTAAAGTGTTTCAATAAATGCTTACATGCAAATGTAATAGTATAGTAGTTGTTTGTGGAAAATGTAAAAGTATGGTAATTGTTTGAAGAAAATGTTATTTTTTAGATGGGATGGTATTGTGGTATGATAATATGGATGTATTTGACCTATGCCTATTTGCATGAAAATAATTTGAAGAGTTGCAAGTAGGGAATTTGAAAGGTTGCATGCAAGGAATTTGAAAAGTTGCATCTAAGGAAATGGAAAAGTGGCATGTTTTTAGTTATTATGTTACAAGTGGAATAAGTGCAATGTTTTGACTTAATCTCATACAAATGTAGGAGAAATGAAAATCAATTTCTTTCAAGTGTGGTTAAATTTAGTAGAGCTTTGGAGATCCTAGTTCCATAATTGGACATTAGAGGTCGGGCCATTATAGTAGCTTCCTCCTTCTACCTTAGTGTGGACCATGGATAGTAAAGGGGTATGCTTATAGGTTGTTAGTATTCGTGAATGCTAATTTCAAATTAATAGACACGATGTCTTGATTTTTGGGACACGTAATTGATTGTTTATGAATTATATGGCTCTTACATGTTGATTTCATGATACCTACTTATATCCTTGTATGTTAGGTTATATTTTTGAATATTTTGATTACATGTATGAGTCTTGTAGGTTGATTACAAGAATTGATCGCTTATGTTCGACTACATGCATTTATGCGTAGGTGTAGATGATTTGGCATTGCTTATTCATATTGTTGGTTACATGTGGCAATATGTACAATGGTGTAATGGTTGTTGTCATGCATGAGGTCATGGTTTGTGTAATTGATATGGTCATGCATTGATGACTGAACTATAGCTAGAATGATGTGTATATGGTTTGGTACCCATTTTTTTTTATGTGTATATGCGGTTGTTATGCATGTATGGTATTGGTTATGATTATGCATGTATAGTAGGTCAAACATGCCTTGTGAAGTCATTGTATGCAATTTAGGTCATCACGATGCTATTGGTTGTTATGATGCTAATGAGCTAGTTGAGATAGAGGAAGGGATGCAGATCATCATAATGAGGCTGTAGCATTGGACTTTGGGGTAAGAGAAGATTGTCATATGAGTATTGTATGTTTGGTATGCAGGTATGTAAGTTAAGGATTTGTATACACATTAGGTTTATGTACATGTCTTTTGATGTTATGGTTACATTCATGATAAATGCTAGTTGATTAGTGTAGTTATATGCACATGGGTCAAATATTCAAGAATGATCGTAGCTTGTGGTTGTATGCATTTCTTCTATTGTTTTATATTAGATAACCTAATGATTAGGTTATATGTTGTTGATGAGCGTGATATATATATTATTATTGTTATATGCTATTAACTTGATGATTAGGGTTAATTAATTGAGATTTTGATGTTGTAATTTGGATTGGTCATATGTGTGATGGTTATGTTCATTGCATTGAAGATCTTGATGTTATATGTATTGTGCTAACCTGCTTTGGCCTATGCAGATGGTTATGGTTGCAATGTTCAGGTATGAGCTGACATAGTTGTGATATGGTGTCGTACTAATATAGATTGATCATAGATATGTGATTGTTATGCATGAACGACGAATGCTTATGAGCTTATGACATGAACATGTTAGTTAGTTACTGTTAGGGATATCATAATTTATGTTTAAGTTGATATGTTGTGAAGTTGTATCATGCTAACCTAGCTTTATTGTGTAGACAAGATAACCTCCCTTCATATACGTTAAGGTATGAATTTTCTTATGTCATATATTTGGTACTTGGTTGTTTGATCATGTCGTCTATTTGGTGTTTGAGTGTCTGGTGCCTATTATGTCGCCTAGTTGAATTATCTAACATGGTATATTTATAGTTTGTTGAATAATTGATTTATTTCATGATATGACTATGAGTCTATAGAGTGGCATGAAGGATTGATATTGTGTTAAGATAATTATGCTAACACTTATGCATTGAGACAATTGATATGTACTTGAGCTTAGTAGGTGATAGTTGTAGCATTATGTCTAATGAATATGAGTTGACTATGGATTATGACATGATTGTTAGTCTTGGTAATGATTGCTTTCAAATTAATAGATATGATTGCTTGATATTTGGTACATGTAGTTGACATGTGTGAGCATGATGCAGGGAGTTGCATGGCAAGAGAGGTTGCCATGAAATCTCGAAGAAGGTTTGGGTTGATATTTCTCTGGGAACGATGGGGATTAAGTCATGGTGTCAGCCTTGTGCTTTTGGTATTTTGAGCTTGATTTTCGGTTTTGTTTATGTCTAGTGCAAGGCCTTGCCACTTTGTTGTAGTGTCATATTGTTATGGGCTTTCGTGGTCTTCGTCTTGGTTTTTTCTTGTCTTCTCTTTTATTGTTTTGAGTCTTGGGATTTGGTTAGGCAAGATGAAAGTTGATGGAGCTTGGGGAGAGATGTGTGGTACTTGAAAGGTAATATAAGATTCAAATGAAGCTCTATGCATGAGTAAGCATAGTAGAGGTAAGACTATGATAGTTGATTGGATTGGTTGGGTCCATTGCGGTAAATGGACAGTAGCAATGTAGACAAAAGAAAGGTAACCAAAAAAGGTAAAGTAAATGGATTTGAGGCATCAGATGCCTTGGCTATATTGGGAATTATTATACTTAATATTGTGCATCAATAAAGGAAGTTATCTTAAACTTGACCTTGACATATGGTAATTATTTTATGATCGTGATTATGTTGAAGTTTATATATGTATAAATGTATGTATGTATGTCGTTGTCTAACAGGATCATGATTGTTTTATGCCAATGTTTATATATGTATATATGTATCCATGTATCTATGTTATTGGCTGATAGGGTTGTCAGGGATCATTCTTGTGGAGGAATGATTGCTTATGCAGGAGAATGAGATGAAGAGGTTCCTGGTCTTATGAGGAATCAATTGGAAAGAGTAGTCACGAAAAATATACGAGGTTAGTATCATGTGGTTATGATTTGGTATTGTATACTTATATTATGCCTATGTTTATGTTATGACAGGTAATGTTGAAAGATACATCAGCAAAGTGAAAGCAGTGTGGTCTGCGGCATGCTAGGATAAACATGGATGAGATACCAAAATCAAGGTTTCTTAGTAAGGACAGTGTGGTTTTGGATGTGTGGTACTATTATTGAGCATACGTTGTATATGTTGTAAATGTTGCATCTATGATGTGTGCACTTGTGGTGTTGTGTATACATAGCATGTGTACATATTATTTATGCAATGTTATGTACAATATGGTACAAATAGGGTTGTGCGAATATTGCATATGGGGTGTTGTATACATATTGTATTGTCTTCATGATGTATATGTAGTGTGTGTGCATATGGTGCTCTGTGCATGTCAGATATGCAGTGTTGTGTACATATGATGCTATGTACATGTTGGATATGCAGTGCTATGTACACATGGTATTGCGTGCATGTCGTACATATGGTGCTATGTACAAGTGGTGTTGTGAGCATGTGGTGTCGTGTACATGTTGTACATAGGGTGTTATGAACACGCAGTATTGTGTACATGTTGTGCATGTGATGCCATGTACATATGGTGTCATGTACACATCGTGCATGTGGTATTGTGTACACATTGTACAATGGTGTAGTGTACATGTGTCATTGTATACACATTGTGCAGGTGGCATCGTGTACATGTGATTTTGTGCACACATTGTGGAGGTGGTGCGGTGTACCAGTGGCACTGTGTACATGTTGTACATATGGTACTGGTGCATGTGTGGTAATGTGTGCATGTCATACATGCTATGTTGAGGGCATGGGGTATTACATATGTGCATCATGTAGTCGTGGTATTGCGACATGTGTACTTGTTGTGTTGTACTCTATGTAGGTACATGTATTGGGTGGTATTTCACATCGAGTATAGATGGATGCATTGTATTGTATACACTAGGTGTAGGTGTATGTGTTGTATGTCAGGTGTATATGCATGTATTGCATGGTGTGGTATGTCGCGTGGTTGTATGTGTGTGATGCACACTATGCATATGTGCACCTGGTGGAGGAGTAGGCACTGGGTGTTTTCTAGGTGTGGCAATCGATCTGGTGTGTGTAAAAAAATAACAAAGGCAGAAGTAAGGATCGATGAAGGATAAGTATCAGTATTGTATTTTGGTTTTAGTATGCATGTGATTTATGATTTTGGTCTATGATGATTACATGTGATCTATGATTTTGATTTATGATGGTTACATGTCATTTATGATTTTGATGGTTATGTTTTGAGCTCACTTGATGTGATATTTTAATACTTGTTGATTTGGTCAAATATACTAGTTTGAATTGTTGTGACAGGAAGCGAACATGCTTGTAAATGTACCTTATTGACGAGCTACCAATGAGGTATGATGTGAATTTATTTCAATTTATTTCAAACCTAATGGAAGTTATGTGTTTCGTACAGGAATGCATGAAATGCTCGGTTGGGTGATTGAACTCGATTGTCAGAATTAGTAGCAACAACCAAGGAATTGAAACTTTCAGTAGTATGTTGGTAAAGCACTTTAGGAGCAGGGCCATTGTGGGACATTGGTACCCAATAGTGTCCATTGATTTCCATGATAATTCTATGACCGATATGACATGTTGAGGCAGGTATATGCCTTAGTTTTTGTATCTTCCAATGCGAGGAAGCCTTGGCAAGGGATGGACTACCTGGGATGGGGGTGCTAGTGGAACTTGGAAGGTGAGTGACTGCACAAAAGAGGTGACTGGATTCCCAAGGGAATGTGTAACCGAGAAGGGAAGTTCTTGGATGGATTTGGTTTGGTCATTAGCATTTCTAGATGGAATCAAATGCACATTGGGAGTTCGCCCTGGGACAATGAGCTGGTAACTATTTGCTAAGAGGACAAGTGGCACGGGATTATAGCGTTGGACAATGGATGCAAATTTGACTTTGCAGTGGATTATGGACTTCCTGGGAAGGAGGTGGATCCTAGTATTACTTTGAGGGTGGAGGTGTGAGCCTTTGGATTCCCTTGTTGCGGATGCAAGCATCGTATTATTTTATTTTCTGGTTGAGAAAATGTGCATATGTGGTTATTGTAAATACCCTAATGAGATTTGTTATAAAGCTCCATTATGCGGTATGTTCTCATGTTGTCATGATGTTTTGATTTTGAGCAGATCTTTCATTGTAAATACTGCAGCAGTTGTGTTATAAAGCTCCATCGGCAGTATGTTTTGTTTTCAAAAGTATTTTGGTTGGAAGGGTCATTGAACACCAAGGATGGTGTTCCCCCAAGGGGGAGGGTTTTGTAACAGCCCTGGTGAAAATTCCATGTAAAAATATATAAATACCATGGATGATGGGACACATATTCCAAGCTGAATGGTGGGCGGGACATCCTAGGGGTGTTCATTTGGTTGTTTATGGCTAAAGAAATTGGCAAAGGCAATGGCTAAATCATTAAAGAGGAAAAAATGTATTTTGGCACATTTATTTATGAAAATAATGGAAAATAGGAGAAAAAGGAGGTGAAAGGTCACAGGTTGCATGTGAGGAGGAAAATGAAGGAAAATAAAGGAAAATGAAGAAAATAGAGGCCTTATTCATTAAAAGGCTTGTGAGGATCAGTTGGAAAAATTCTTCCTTTTAGTGTGAACCTTTTGTCAGTTCAGTTTTGGAGCTCTCTCATTATTCTCTCTCTCTCTCTCAGTTTTGGATTCTTGGAGCAATAAGGTAAAGGAAGAATAGGAAAGTGCAAGAAGGCATCAACATCAAGATCTACATCAGATTTTCTTATAGGTATCGAGTTGCATGTATGATGTATTCACTAGTTTTGGCATGCATGTGGTTTCTTGGTTGTGATCTATCATTGGCATGGAGGATTTCCTGGATCGACAGTTGATTGCCTAGCCTTGTCATTTCCTCGATAGCCATGGTCATTGTGGGTTTACTTTCATTGCTTTGTTTTTGTTGGTTCTCATGTTTCCTTAGTTTGGGTTGAGCTATTAGTCCTGGAAGCCCTGTAACAGCTTGGGTTGAGTTACTAGTCCTGGAAGCCCTAGTTGGAAAAATGCTCTGGAAGCCTTTGGTGGGTTGAGTTACTAGTCCTCGAAGCCTTGGTTGGACAAACGCTCTAGAAGCCCTATATAAGTTGTGAGTTGAGTTACTAGTTTTGGAAGCCTTGGTTGGAAAAATTCTCTAGAAGCTCTATATAAGCTGTGGGTTAAGTTACTAGTTCTGGAAGCCTTGGTTGGACAAGCACTCTAGAAGCCATGGAAAGCTTGGATGGAGACCAATCTGATGATGGTTTTTGGTGATGTCCGACTGTGAGGTGGAATCATTGTTTGATAGGTTGAGGTGGGTGGCGTCTGGAAGCCCTAGATGAGTTTTGATTGATGTGTTCTCTGAGATCCCACATTCATGCTTGGAATATGGCATGGGGGTGATTAGCTGAAGAGAGACATGGCTCAGCCAATCTATGGTCGGGTGGAACGTGATAGTCCCATCTCCAATTGGGTCATTGCATTTATTAATGAAAAAATTCATTCCCTTGATTTTCATGTGCAAATGTACTGATGTATATATGGAATTTAATGGCGGATATGTTTATTGTATTTCTATTTCTATTATGTTTTTTATATGCACATTTACCCTGAAGGTTGTTACAAAAACCCCTGAAGCTCTAGATTTTCAAATCTATCTAGAGAGTTTGGATAAAGGGGTAAGCTATCTGATCACTCACAATCTTATAGTGCTCGATCTTCTGATCGAGTTTTATTTATACATGAAGATTTAGAATAAGGCAAGGAGTCAAAATATATGGGGATACTTGGGAAAACTATCTAAGCATTTTGTCTCATAGTGCCCAATCTTCTGATTGAGAATTATTTATACTTGAAGAGGAGTCGAAGTCCTTGGGGATCCCTATTCTCCATGGATATGGATATGACTAGCACGTGGCCATTCGAATGATTTGTCCCATATTTGAATGTGTATTGCTAACGTTGTTATTCATTTTAATTTGAAATACCAGTTATCGAACTTCCTCGAAATTTACAACACAAATCAGATTTATTTCAACGTTTTTAAGGTACACAAGTCTCATATGGTGATGGTACTCGGTGACACTACGATAGGCACAAACCCCATGGATTTTGCATTGTAAATGTGTTGGCTTCCTACGATTTTTTGTCAAACTGATATGACTTTGCAACTAAGAAATGGTTTGCAAAACACAAATTTCAAGGAACCATGTTAGGGAGTTAGTTGCATTGATTGATAACAATCATAAAGGTGATAACTTTAGTGATGGAAAAAACTAACGAAGCCTCCAAGCAGCTACCGACTCATATCTTTTCATTCCAGTTGACTTAGTTGTATGGGAATTCATACGGTGAAAGAAAGTGGGGAGAATCTCTTAAAAACTTGGTTGTGTTGGAATTCCAAAACCAAACAACCCATCAAAGAAAAAAAGAAATGTCATGGACAATGACGGTTGTGGTAGAAAGAAAAAATGACTATTCGACAACGTTTCTCAGGTCGAGCCATTTTATCATGTCATCAGACTACTACGAAGGATAACCTTAAAAAAATATTTTGAGATATTTCTACATGGGAGGATCGATATAAATTTAGTAAGAATTTCCTAGCTTCCTTGGCATTTACACAACATTTTCTGATGGTGGAATGATACCGCATTTATTGTGGATGACCATTTAGCCACCACATATCTTGTCTTCACTCTTTTTTCGAAATTTCCCAAACTTTCTTTATATCTATACCTCAAATTCTAATTCTCTCAATCTTTTAATATTTCATGGACTTTCTCATGTACGAATGTACAGGAGCTTGGTGCATATGAACAAAAATGTGCATGCTTTTTAAATTTCTATGCATTCTGCAGGTATCACATGGATCAAATTATCTATTAGTCCAAAGTTGCGGAGAGCCATAAAGCGTAGGTTCGCCTTCTCTCATCGTCCTCCATGCACATACAACTATTGGGAAGCTTGACGTGCAACTCATCGTCTTCCGCATCACATGGGTGTCAGCAATGTCCAGTTGGTGGTGTCTTTATGTAGATTGAAATAAGGTATCAATGAAGTTTTCGAAAACACACGTCACAAGAGACAATCACTTAAAAAATTTAAACGTATTTGATAGGAAAACTGTCCCATGACAAGCAAGATGTCCATCAAATTCCAACCCTTCTCACACCATTGTGTCTAAAAAAACTTAAATGAATAGGTGAATATACTTTCAAAATAAGTGCCATCTCTTTTGGAGGCATAATTAATAATAATTGAATTTGAAAATGGAGTTTCATAAAAAAAAATTGATTGTTCACCTATATTGAAAATGATAAGGAGATGAAAGTAATTTAATGTAGAAGTTACTTCCATGTCGAAGTTTGTGAATCATAGTTATATAGTTCTTTTAATGTAATTCAGAAACTAAAATATTAAGGATGAGTGTGTTTTAGAAATATTTTAAAAAAGTGATTTAGAAATCAAAAGGTGATGATTATATTATATAATTCCTTTTAGAAAATGATGGAGAAACCAAAAGTGATTTAATTTATATTTATTTTTAGATTGTATACCAAAGTCTAATTTTCTAAATCAGAGGAAAGTTTTAACTTCACAAAAATTGAAAAAACACTTTATAATATGAAGTTTAAATTATTTTTACAAATATCCCCAATTGGGGTGTATGGACATTTGGAAAAGGAGATCCAGGGGTGGGATCCACCAACCCACTGATTCCCAAGGTAATTAAGAGGGGGGTGGTGTTGCCCGCCCCCTATGCGCGAAGTATGCTAGGTCTTATTTGCTTTGGTGTTATGGTGATTCTTATTCAAGTTCATTATTCCATTACTCTTCTGCAATGAGGCAGAATTTTGTGCCTTGAGTGTGTTACACCTTCGCCGTTGGTGGGATTTTATTTCCCTCTATGATGGATGGTTAAGTTGAGATGTTGTGTCAGTCAATGTAAGAAATGGAGTGAGAACTGGGTGTTTCTAGAATTGGAGTGGAATGTTGGTGAGGTTTTAATGGTTGTGTTCTATAGTGGTATCCCTTTCCTATTGCACATGACGATGGAGAGTGGTGGCTATTAGATCGAGGGTGGGGATGATGACATGGCTTCAAGGACTAAAGGATACTATGCTAGTTGGGTTGTGGCATCGATCAATTTGCAACACTGAACAAAGGAGGTTTTAGGCTTTGGTCCTCATCTTTTTTTGGCCTTCGCACCCCTGAACTTCTTTTACCAAGTAATATATTTTTCTTGGCTTGCTGCATTATTTCTCTTGGCTTATGTCTGGTGTTGGGTCTATGTGTATATCTTTTGTGGGTTTTTGCTAGTGAATCATGGTGTTCTGAGTCATTTGAGATTGGGGGTCCTGTTGCATTTGATGTTGATCTTTCCTTTTGGCTTTGTTACTATTTTGTGAAGTGTTGTTTGGTAGAAGTTTCCAGGGGGTCTGCTTGTGGCGATGGTACTTCCCAACACTCATTTCTTGGGGCATTCCTGGACCCTACATGGCCAATCTACATGTAACTTGTGGGTGTTGACTTATCTTTGGTCCATGGTTGTATTGGGGGAAATAAACACTCTTAAATTATTGTAAAATTGATTTTTGGAGAAAAAATGTGTGAGGAAGGGTTGAAACATCCGATATTTTGGGAAAACACTTCACCCATCATTAGGGAAATGAAGCAGTAGAGAAAGGTAAAGAGGAGGAGTAATCTAACCCATTTATAAGAAGAATGTCAGGAGAGAGACGTTAGGAGAAATTATTAAAATAAAGCAAAAGGGAATAGCGAAATAAATGATAAGAAATTATTGAAAAATATTGAGTGATACAACTCTTAAATTTTTTTTCTTGATTCTAGGGCATAGTTCCTAGTAGGAAGTATTGGATTTGGTGGGTTCTTAAGTCATGGTTGTAACAATCCAAGTTCTACCCTGAAGTATTAATCTAATAATCATATATAATATGCTTTGGTTGGTGAGTCTAAGATTCATGGTGGCTCAGATGCCTCTATGTGTGTATGTATGTACATGTTGGCCAGTAGGCCAAGATATGAGTATGGTTAAGGTCATCAGACCTATGTAATGGTTCCGAGGATCATGATATTAGGATGGTGAGATATAAACATGTAAAGGCCAACGTGCTTGAATATATATGCCTTTAAAAGATGTGAGGCCAAACAGCATAGATTTTTAATTATGATGTAATTACACATACTAATAAAATAAGCTGGTTGTGGATCCCACTCCATGGTAAAGTGTATGGGGGGCATGCAACTACACAATGGAAAATGAAGCAAGATGATGTGATAGGTGTTGGTGAAAATTAAACCTAGGGCCCACATGGCCTTAAGGGGTGCCACATGGAAGAGAGAGGCCATTCATATTTAAAAAGGTGAATATTTTGCATGTGAGGGCATGGAATGAATCATTCATTCATTTCATTCATGGAATTCAGTTAGATAGTGATTCATGGTTATGGAATAGTTAGTGATCCATATGCTTGGGTTCTAGAATTGACTGTGGATTTTAGTCATTGAGTCATGTGCTTGGACTCTGGAACTAACTAGAGTTATGATGAACTTGGTTTTTGGTGACTAGTTGGTGAGTCCTGTGCTTGGTCTCTATTGAGGCCATGAAAATCGCTGCTTCAAGACAGGCGGAAAACCACCTGGTTTGGACCTTAAGGAAGATCCTTTTCCATTTAGGTAGTGGCTCCGACTAGGGATAACGGGACCAGTTTCCCAATGAAAGGTTATTGAATGGATGTGTAATGCTTATAGTGAAGTGAAATAGATGTATTTTCAATAATGAATTAAATGGGAAAACGTATGCATTAATTTAATCTATAGCCCGAGATTGTTTAACATTTATCTAGATGCGATCTATAATGATTTTCCTTATTAAATGACAATATAGATTGTTCAAACACCAATGGAAATGAAAATATTTCAAGATGATTACCTTTATTAAGTAGTTAATCAAAATAATGTGTATAACTCATATCGCATTCAGAATATCAAGGAAAATTACTTAACATGTGTTTAAAATATCAATGACAACATGATTAGAAATGAATACATGTAACATTGTTCTTTAAATACCATGTAACAAGCAATCTGAAAAGATAATTTCACTATTTATTTATGAACAAAACAGAGGTACAACGATAGAAATACCATATGCACGTTGCTCAGCTCATAAAAGAAATAGCAGCAGTTTATTCCTTCTCACAAAGATGATTCTAGGAGTACAGTAATGCAACTTCTCAAAATTATTTATGAAAATTCCTAAACAATGTTCCAATCGTTTTATTGAGAAAAGTATGAAAGTACAATAGTGCGAGCTTTCGTAAGCCTTTCTTCATAAAATTCAAGACCTTTATTTGATACAAAAAGTAAGCTTAAATAGAAGAAAACAACTGAATCTATTGTGCAGAGCGTTGACAGAATTTAAACAGTTCCCTTAAAAAACGCTTAAACAAAAATAGTTTTTTGGTGGAAATTTTTGAATGTGATTTGTTGTCTTCATTAACTTTGTTTGTTCCATTGGATTATCTAGATGCTTTTTGTCTGTTTGAGATGAACTGTTGCTTGTCATCACAACTGTCTTCCCCTGTCATGAATCTGAACAAGGAAAACAAGAATTGATAAGCTGAAAATAAATGTGACTGGTAAGAGAATTTCATTTGAAACAAATCACTTTTGCAGGAAATCAGGAAAAATGTAGAGCGTAATAAATCCGAACAGAACCATCATGGAGAGGAATTCGAATTGAGATCTGTGGCAAGAGAGGTGGAATTTATGGTCTTATCCCAAAATCGAAATCACTTTTTAAGCCGAGAGTTGAATAATCATCATATTTCAAGCAAGGAGAATCCTTATTGAAATAGACGAAAATCTGAATAAGACCAAATCACAATCGGAAATGGCAGAGGAGGAATGGATTAAGTTCTGTGGCTTTTGTGATAGTGGTGGATGCAAGATTTTAATGGATTGACATGTAATTCTTATCAGGTCTGGGGTTTATCACAAATCACAATCGACATTCAAAAGGATTGAGACTGTGATTCTTGCGATTACGCGGACTCGAGGGATTTATGAGTTGGAGTGAATAAACCCGTTGGGTCCATCTATCACAATGACATTCAGCATGAGGTAGGACTTAAGCCTTTGAAATTATTTGCGATAGTCTCTTACAAATGTAGTTAATAATCCCATCAGGTCTGGGTGGCCTAATCATAATTGCAAATTGGATTGGGTGAAGGATTTGTTATAAGCCATGTCCCTATGAAATTTGCGATTGTGGGGTCCCGGGATGACGTGGTAGTGACATCAAAAATGACTTCATGATGTGACGTGGCAGGTGACATGGAAGATGACATGGAGGGTGACGTGGTAGCTGACGTGGAGGATGACATCATTCATGATGTCATATCGAAATTGGCATGAGGAAGGATATCAAAATCACAATTCAAATGAGGCATGACTCTTGGAACTTTTCGATTGCGCATACACGGTATTTAGTTTAATTGCATTGTATAATCCCAACAGGTCCAGTTATATCGCATATCACAATCAACGTTGTATAGCAGGGCATGGACTTTTGGAAACTGTGATAGCTGAACACGAGGGATTTATGGAATGGATTTTATAATCTCGTTGGGTCTGGGCTTAATCACATATCACAATTGGCATTCGATAGGAGTATGGACTTAATATTTTTAAACTTTTGCGATAGCCTATGGACAAAAATTTTTATGGATTGGATTTTATAATCTCGTCGTGTCCGGTCTAATTGCTATTGCAATGGAGTTTGGAAGAGGGGTCTTGAGCCTTTGAAACTTTGTATTATTTACGATGTGGGGAAGTCTTTTCCTTTAGGATAAGTTGGATTTTACGGGGAAGCTATGAGTTGTAGATTATAAAGAATAAAACATTTGGGAATTAGAACTTCCACTATTTTCTTTTTTAATAAAATAACCCCTATTGTTTATTATTTAAGGTTTTTAAAAGCCTAAGAATAAGTCTTGGTTCTGGAGGCTATTTAATTTTGTTTTTTTTGGGGATAATCAATGTTTAATATTTGGGTTTTAATTAAAAAGCCTAAGTATTAAACTTTGATTATAAGATTTTTCTAAAATTGAAGGGTCTCTATTTTAATATAATAAATTTCATAGGAAATTTATAATATATTAAAATGGTGGGATGTTGAACAGTACAACAATTGATGATTCACTAGAAGAACAATTATCTCTAATAAATGAAATTTTCCAAAATTTCAGTAAAAATAATCTAAGAAGTGAAAACTTCTTTTCGAAACATTTAGATAGATAAAGTTAATATGGCTATAAAACTCATTAAATGTCAATCTCTTTTAAAAACCTTTTGTGAATGAAAAACACTTATTTACTTGTATCAATCATTAATCAGTTTATAAAAATAAAGTAGGGGGCATTTTACGACTTAGCTTAAATTGTACTCGTTCGTCACAAGTAGAGCCATTTCTGCCAGCAGGCGTTGATAGCCTCGACAGGATTACCTTTTAACCAACAACAATCCAATATCCCATCCATTTTATAGTGCAATAATTAGAGGTATTTTTTTTATGATGCTAAAAAGCCATTGTCCTGGTTTGGTGGCTAGATATTGACAATTCCATTCACTGGTAACAATCAAACTGAAAAAGTTGGCTTGTGATGATACCCCCCTTGTCTTATAATTAAAAATCATAAGCCACCATGATTTGGTGATCAGTGTGGTAATGTTAGTTTAATTGGTTCCCTATGAACATGTTAAGAAGGCTCGTGATGGTACCTCTTATCTTTTTATATTTTATTATATTTTAGAATTACACAAAAAAAATCCTTTTTTTAATGGATGGGGAGGACTATTGACTCCTTAAGAGTTCTAGATGACAAATCCGAGTGAGAGTTTTTAGTCATAGGACGGTATTTACTTTTTAAGGATAACTTTTTTGACTGAAATTAGAGTAAAAGGATATAATTTTTGAGGTTTTTAAAAATATTTTACAACTTAATGGAAAATATTTTTAGAGTTATATAATTTTTATCTAATTTTCAATTTTGGTAACCACTTCTTAAAAATTCCTACCTTCAAAATGAAAAATAAAATAAATTCAAGAGATGTTTGAAAATTCAATAGAGTACTATTTAAAATTTTATTAACAAAATTTGTAAAAGGAAAAATAAATTGCAGCGGGATGTACAATGGGAGTGATTTTTTACAGATTTTATTCTTTATTCTATTTTTTTTTGAAAAGAAATTAAGAAAATAATTTCTTTAAGATGATCACATTTACAAGAAGAGAATCTCTCTTTCCTAATAAATCTTGAAGTATAAATTTAGATGGGCTTAGCTATTCAACAATTTAAAGTGGACCAAGCTATAATTTCTGAAATTTGGTATGTTTCCCTTTTTGTTTGTGTGCTTTGTCCCACTTGAGAACTAGATCTCCAACTTGGAAGGATATTTGTGTGACTGAACTTGCATCAAAAGAAGCTTTCACTATCTGTTGATGTTTGGTGTGTGTGAATTTGGCATTGTCCCTTTCTTCTTCTAGTTTTAGGATTTGTGAATTTCTTAATTGGAATGAAGAAGAATGTGTTTCTTCAATAAATTGAACTAGGGCTAATGAAGGAAGAGCTGAATGTGATGGAATAATGACTTCCTTCCCATAGACTAGGTTAAATGGAGAAGTTCCTATAAAGGTCTTCTGAGTTATCCTATCAACCCATAGAGAAAAAATTAAAGCTTTGTGCCAATTTATTTGATTTTGATCTAGAGTTCTTTTGATTATTCTAAAGAGATTTTTATTAGTGGATTCTGCCAAGCTATTTCCCCAGGGATAGTAATTAGCAGAATATTTGAGTTGAAAACCTCTCTTAATTGCAAATTCAATCATACCAGTACCTAAAAAATAATATGCATTATCAAATATAAGTGCAGAAGGCAAACCAAATCTTGTAATGATAAATTAACCAATAAATTCAATAACAGATTCATAATTGACTACCTTTAGCGAAATTGCTTCCACGCACTTAGTGAAATAATCTGTATCAGTGAGAATATATCTATGATGTTTAGAAGAATGAGGAATGATCTCACCTATGATATCCAGTCCCCATTGTTCGAGAGGTTGTTCAATGTTGACTGGCTGCAGATGCAAAGTTGGTTTCCTTTGTCTTCCAAGAGCAGTTTGGCATGTTTTGCATTTCCACACATATGCATGGGTATCTTTGAAGAGAGTGGGTCAGTAGCATCCAACATGTAATATTTTGTGTGTTGTAGTATCTCCTCCAAAGTGTCCACCTGCTTGTCCATCGTGAAGTTCCTGCAAAATTGTTTGTGCTTCAAATTTTTCTAAGCATCTTAACAATATGGAATCATTGTTTCTCCTTAATAACACATTATCAACAATCTCATAATGGCTTTCTTTTAATTGTAAATCTCTTTTTATTTTATAATTGAGTTCAGGAGGAGCAAATCATTTTTTAAATAAAAAATTAAATCAGCGTATTAGGAATCAACGTCAATTACACTTACCTCAAAAATGTGTTCATTGTTACATGTGTCCCCTTCGGCTAGTATGTTGGATTCTCCTATAAGAAGCTTGCAAAAACCTTTCCCTCTAACAATTTTGGCTGGTTTTATTTCGATATCGTATTCCTGCAGAGTTGTTACCCAATTTTCTCTCTTTTCTCCTAATTCTTTCTACATTAGTAATTGCCTCACTGCTGGGAATGAGACTATTACTTTCATGTGTGTTTTTAAAATAAAAGGTCTAAAATGCTTTACAGATTTATATACAACAAATGCCTGTTTTTCTACTTATGAAAAATTCAATTCAGCACCCTAAAAATTTGAACTGAAAAATGAGATGGGTTCTTCAATTTTATGATTATTAATTTGTGTCAAAAGCATAAGACGTTGAAGAAGCAAAAGTGTATAAGATGAAATGATCGGAGATATTCAGAGTATTTAAAAAAAGAGCATCGATAATTGCTTGTTTGATTAAATCGAATGCTTGCTTTTCATGATGACCCCGTTTAAAAACAACGTTTTTCTTAATCATTTGTTGTAATAGAAAAATAATTTGTGAGAAATTAGGGACACACCTTTCAAAAAAATTGATCTGTCCAAAGAATTTTTGCATGCTTTTTTGTTATATGGTGGAGAAGTTTCTGAAATTTCTTTTATTCTATCATGGTCAATGTCAATTCCATTTTTTGACACAGTGAATCCTAAAAGTTTCCCTTCACTAAGAGCGAAAAATACTTTTTTTTCGGATTTAATGAAATACCATATTTTCTACAGCATTCAATTATTTGTTTTAAGTCTTGAAAATGACTATTTTTGTTCTTTGAATAAATAGTAATGTCACCTAGATAAACAACAACTGTTTTATTCAACAAACCTTTGAAATCTATATCCATGACTCATTGGAAAGTGGCCCTTGCGTTTATTAAACCTAATGGCATTTTTTGGTAGGCATAAGTTCCCCATTTGGTTCTGAAAGTAGTCTTTAGCCTATCATCTGGGTGGACCATAATTTTATTATATCTAGAGAACCTTCAAGGAAATACATAAGTTCGGAACCAAAAACTAATCGTAAAATTTGTTCCATAGTGGGTAGTGGGAAATTATCCTTTTGACTGCCCTTATTAAGATTCCTAAAATCTATACAAATGTGAATATCATTGTTTTTCTTCCTAACAGGTACCAAGTTGGAGACCCATCTTGAATGCCTATCAAGAGAAATGGTTTTAGCCTTAAGGAGTTTATTAAATTCTGTTTTGATTTGATTTTCTAAGTTTGGATGTATTTTCCTTAATTTTTGTTGGACAAGTTTATCATTAGATGTCATTGGAATTCTATGTTGATTGATGGAAGTGTCAAATGTTTTGAGATATTCATAACTCCAAGAAAATACATCCTTATATTTTTTTAACAAATGGATGAAGGATAATCTTTCTTTAGACAAGAGACCAAGTCCTAAATTGATGTTCTGAGGTTTAAGATCTATCCCAAGGTCTATTAGTTCAAATCTCAAAGTTGAACTCTGTATTTTTGAATTAGTAACTCTTTTAAATCATAGAGATCCTCAAGTTTAACTACATATTTGGATATGGGATTATCCTCATTTTTTTGTTTTAATTGATTGTCGGGTTCATCTTCATCAATTATTTGGTCATCATATGATTTTTCAGAAGTTAAGAAGCCTAAAATGTCTTCATCATCATTAAATACCCACCATTTGGTGATATTATCGGGAATGGATGGCCTAAAGAATAATTCTACAAAAAATCTATTGGGACTATAATCTTCAGATGGGATCAGTTTTGATGCAACATTAGCAAGAAGGTTAGTGTTGGAATTCTAAATCAAAGGAATAACAGAAATGTTAAACACTAAAAAATGTGAAGTGAGAGACTGAACCAAACGCTGATAATGCTTCAAGTGTGTAGAGATACAATGCATCATGTTTCTTACTTGTTTACTTACAATTTCTGAATCTCCATAAACTTTAAGGTATTTAACGTCAAGGTTAATTGATTTATACATACCTTGGACTAATGCCTCATATTCTAAAATATTATTTGTGCATTCTAATTCCAATATGCAATTTAGCATTGTCTTCACACCTTTAGGATTAATCAATATGCAACCTTCTCCTGCACCATCGCTTGATTTCGACCTATCAAAATACAATGTCTAGAATAAAGAATTAACTAATGCTTTTTCTAGCATATTTATACATATAGAAAATTCTATCTGTGAAAATTTTTCAATTTGAGAAGTTAAAGAATTACTTAGGAACGGTGACGTTTGTGCTTTAAAATTCTCAAAAAATGATTCAGTAGAGTAGTTTCCAAGAATGTTGTTATTAAATGATACTACCTCATTTTCACCTTCGAAATCTGTTACTAAATGTTTCATATTTTTTTCTTGGTTGATTACGATTTGATTTGGCTTTCCATTAAATGGGAGCCATATGTGAGACCAATCAGTGGAAAAATAACCGTGTAGTTTTTTTGACCAATCTATAGTAAGAATTAAACCTTAGAAATTTGGAATATGAACAACAAGTATATCAATTATTTGATAAACTTCAGGATTCAAAAATAATCTAATAGGAACTAAATTAATTTCTCTTATGACTTTGACTTTTGTTCTATCGAGTTGTACAATGTGAACTGGATTTTTCTGGGGTGACATGTTTAATTTTAGACGAACAGAATACCGCATGATATTCAAAGAAGCCTCTGAATCTACCAAGCAGTTATGTACATTTTTATTAAATATTTCAAAAGTCAAAAGAAAAGGACTATGTGAGTTAGACTTGTCACCTATCAAAATAGCATCAGAGGGATCAAATAATGGATGACCAGGAGGTTTACCCATTCCGTTAGAAGCTTTGGATACCACAACAATAGGAAGAGGATAAGCAGGTACTGCATTCAATTATTTTAGTAAATATTTCTGCTGTTGTTTGAGTTGAGTGAGTTCAAGAAGGGAAATGTTTGCATTTTTTTTCATATCTTCAACTATATTGTACTCAATAGTATCTGAGACTACTAAGGTTCTGGGTGAAGATACAGAATTGGATGAAGATGTAATTACTTGGGGAGAAGTAGAAGTGGATTTTTTAACATCAGCTTTATCTTTAGCAGTGGAAATTGAAGGTTTCTATTTGTGAATTGGTTTTGTATTATCAATTGGACCTTTTCTTCTTGTGCTAACAGGTAATGCTTCACATTCATTTTCACTATCAGAAATAGGAAGAATAAAATCCCACATTCCATTTAACTCAGCTATATGTTCATCTTGGGATTCATTAACAGAAAATGTTACTTCTTCCTCATCTTCATCATCAGTTTCTGCATTAGAGATCGTGTTTGGAGGTTGTGGATTAGGTGGCCTATTTCTTCTGAATGGTTTAAAAGGTTTTCTGGAAGAGGATTCAACTACTTGTCTTTTTTTCTCTACCATCTCATTAGATAAAGTTTTAAGAACTTGTTGTAAGCCTTCAAGATCAAAGGGATATTTAAGTGCTTTATTTTTAGCTTCGTCCTTAAATGTAATTCTTTTTAATTTTCTGTCTTCCTAATCTTTTTTCTTTTCTGGTGCATTTATCCCCTTCTCTATAGACACAACTTCTTCCATGTTATCTACCGAGGTAATTTTATTAGCTCCATCTACAAAAATTCCTATGTTAGAAGGAAGAGATGAAATATACCATTCAATTTGTACATTGACACCAGGTCTAGAAGTAGCTGGGATTTTATTTAACAATTTGTTAAATATGGAATTGAAATATTTTATCTTTTCCTCTTAATTAATTTTTAAATTGGAAAGGTCATTGATAAGAGATGCGGTTGAGCGATCATCACCAAATTTAGTCAAAAATTGTTCTTCAAAAATATCCCAACTAGTAATATAATTGGCTGGTAATGAAAAGTACCAAGGCCCTACTGATCCTGTAAGTGTGTGCGGGAATAATCTAAAAACAATGTCTTCTTCATCTACCTCATTGAGATTGACGGCTAACATATAATTATGAAGGTGCTCTTCAGCAGGTAACCCATCATCAAGATTGAATTTGGGAATCCGTCTTTCAAGATGTTTTGGTAGAGGATGAAGTGGTGCTAGCTTTTGAACAACTCCTAGATTGGACGATGGTCTAGCTGCCATTGTAATAGTTGGGGAGGTGGATGTGATGAAAGAAGAACTAGTAGTTGTGATAGTACTTCTTGAGGCAACACTAGTTGTTTGTGTAGAGGAAATGGAAATAGATGAAGTGAAAAGTAGAGAGAAAGGAAATGAAAAATGAATAAATGGAGATGTTGGTGAATGAGAGAATGAGGTAATCTCACTAGTAAATGTTTGGGAATCTGATGTAACAGTTTTCGTTCGACAGGATTGAAGTGGAAATTCAAATGGCGAGATGCCAAGTTTTTCACTTTGAGACCGAGTTAAAACACTAGTTCCTTGAAAAATAGAAGTTATTCTTCCTTCAAAATCTTCAATTGATTCAAGCTTTTCTGATGAAATAGAGACATCTTCAAATTTCTTTATCAAAGTTGTAATTTCTAGTGATTCTAGAGTATAATCCATAGGGATTACCTCAGGAAGTATTCTAGGAGACTTGGGAGGTGATTGTACAACTCTTGATCTAAAAGTAGGAGATTCTGGAGGGGATCTGGAAGTCGTAGGAGATTTGGAGGGAGAATAACTCTTTAAATGGCCTTTTGTTTTTGGATTGGACTTCCTTTCCATTCATAGTCTGCATGCCCTCCTTCTAGCACCAAAAAAAATTTGAGGCCTCGAAAATCGTTGCTTCAACACAGGGGGAAAACCATCCGGTCCAGACCTTAAGGAAACTCCTTTTCCATTTAGGTAGTGGCTCCGACTAGGGATAATGGGACCAATTTCCCAATGAAATGTTATTGAATGGATGTGTAATTCTTATAGTGAAGTGAAATAGATGTATTTGTAGTAATGAATTAAATAGGAAAACATTTGCATTAATCTACTCTATAACCCGAGATTGTTTAACATTTATCTGGATGCGATCTATAATGATTTTACTTTGTAAATGACAATATAGATTGTTCAAACACCAATGGAAATGAAAATATTTCAAGATGATTACTTTGATTAAGTAGTTAATCAAAATAATGATTATAACTCATATCAAATTCAAAATATCAAGGCAAATTAGTTAACATGTATTTAAAATATCAATGACAGCATGATCATAAATGAATACATGTAACACTGTTCTTTAAATACCATGTAACAAGCAATCTGAAAAGATAATTTCACTATTTATTTATGAACAAAACAGAGGTACAACTATAGAAATACCATATGCACATTGCTCATCTCATAAAAGAAATAGCAACAGTGTATTCCTTCTCATAAAGATGATTCCAGGAGTACAGTAATGGAACTTGTCAAAATTCTTTATGAACATTCCTAAACAATGTTCCAGTCATTCTATTGAGAAAATTATGAAAGTACAATAGTGCGAGATTTCATAAGCCTTTCTCCATAAAATTCAGGACCTTTATTTGATACAACAAGTAAGATTAAATAACATAAAACAATTGAATCTATTGTGCAGAGCATTGAGGGCATTTAAACAGATCCCTCCAACAACACTTAAATAAAAACAATTTTTTGGTGGAAATTTCTGAATGTGATTTGTTGTCTTCATCAGCTTTGTTTGTTCCATCAGAGTATTTGGTTGCTTGTTTGTCTGTTTGAGCTAACATTTTTCTTGTCAGCACAACTATCTTCCCCTGTCATGAACCTGAACAAGGAAAATAGGAATCGATAAGTTGAAAATAAATGTGACTGATAAGAGAATTTCAATTGAAAAAAATTACTTTTGCAGGAAATCAGGAAAAATGTAAAGCGCAATAAATCTGAACAGAACCATTATGGAGAGGAATGCGGATTAATATTTGTGGCAAGAGAGGTGGAATTTACGGTCTTAGCACAAAATCACAATTTCTTTTTATGTCGGAGTTGAATTATTGTCATATTTCAAGCAAGGAGAATCCTTATTGAAATAAATGAAAATTTGAATAAGACAAAATCACAATCAGAATGGGTAGAGGAGGAATGGATTAAGTTATGTGGCTTTTGCGATAGCCGCGAATGTGAGATTTTAATGAATTGACATGTAATTCTTATTGGGTCCAGGGATTTTCACAAATCGCAATCAGGGTGAGGCAAGACTTAAGCCTTTGAAATTATTTGTGATAGTCAGGGACGCCGGGTGTCTTAGAAATGTAGTTAATAATCCCACCGGGTTCGGGTGGCCTAATTGCAATCACAAATCGCCTGGGCTGAAGTATTTTTTATAAGCCATGTCCCTATGAAATTCGCAATTGTGGGGTCCTAGGATGATGTGGCAGTGACATCACGAATGATGTCATGATGTGACATGGTAGGTGATATGGCAGATGACATAGCGGGTGACATGGCAATGATGTGGTAGCTGACATGGAGGATGACGTGGATCTCATGTCATTCATGACATCATATTGAGATCGGCACATGTAAGGATATTACAATCATAATTCAAATGAGGCATGACTCTTGGAACTTTGCGATTGTGGAAATGATATTTAATTTAATTGCATTGTATAATTCTGATGAGTCTAGTTATATCACATATCACAATCGGCGGTGTGTAGTAGGGCATGGACTTTTGGAAATTGCGATAGGAGGACACTGGGGATTTATGGAATGGATTTTATAATCCTGTCGGGTTCGGGCTTAATCACATATCACAATCGGTGTTCGATAGGAGTATGACTTAATTTTTATAATCTCGTTGGGTCCAGTCTAATCGATGTCACAATGGAGTTTGGGGGAGGGGTCTTGAGCCTTTGAAACTTTGTAATTTTTGCGATGTGGGGAAGTCTTTTCCTTTAGGCTAAGTTGGAGTTTATAGGGAAGCTATGAGTTGGATATTATAAAGAATAAAACCTTTGGGAATTAGAACGCCGACTATTTTGTTTTTTAATCAAATAACCCCTATTGTTTATTACTTACGGTTTTTAAAATCCTAAGAGTAAGTCTTGGTTCCAGGGGCTATTTAATTTGGTTTTTTGTTGTTGGGATAATCAAGTTTAAATATTTGGGTTTTAATTAAAAAGCATAAGTATTAAACATTGATTATAATATGTTTCTAAAATTTAAGGGTCCCTATTTTAATATAACAAAATTTCATAGGAAATTTATAATATATTAAAATGGGGGGATGTTGAACAGTACAACATTCTCTAAAAATGGCTGGGAGCTATTTATATTTTGGTGACTGATTGATGATCCCTATTCTTGGGTTCTAGAACTAACTGGGAGTCATGTCATTTTTATGGCCTTTAAGGGTAATTGTTAGCCTTGAGAGAAACATGAGATCTTAGAAGCCTAGAGCTAAGATCATTCTTGGCTAACCATAAGGAACCTTGGAAGGTGGGCATTGCTAAGGGATTTCGAGGTGCATAGAAGGGGTGTTCCACTTGGGTGAAGGTTTTGGGGTGAAGCGTGAGCCTTTGGTTGGAGCCGTGACTATTGGGTTTGTAAGTTGGCCGATGATGTACTGATGTTTTCTGGTTTATACTATTTCTTGTGGAGTTGTGACCCCATCTCGGGGTGACCTGCGGTTGAGATTTATGAAGCACGTGTTCTATGACTTGGTGGCACATGGAGATCCCACAACTAGTTGGATTTATTTTTCTAGATAAGTGTTCATGTTTGTGTGTTGTGTTGAATGATGAATTATTTTGAAACCCTAGTTTTAAGGTTTCATGTTAAATGCCTTTAATTATCTTGTGTTTACAATTTACTATAAAATTTACTATATCTATGTGCTATTTTGTTATAACCTAGTTGGGGTTTAGTATTTTTATTTGTATGTGTTCCACTGTGCATATTTTACCTATCATGTATAGTTTTTGTTTAATGTGTGAATTAATGGCTTCCTGTGCCATTCTATTTAACTTATGAGAATTTTCTCGTAACCCTTTTCTGAGTTTTTGTGCTAAATATAATTGTTATGTATGTCTCTAAAATTATGTTCTGTAAACCCTAATTAATATGTGACTACTAATCGCTAAAGGAATGTGTTGGTTGTTCATTAATTATACATGTTTTTAATGGATTCAAAGTTAGGTTTAATACACCAAGTGAAAAAATTACAATGGGTTTTCATAGAATTACAAGGGCATTGGTAGTGAGCTAGGGATTAATAACTAGAACTAGGTATTATGTGCTTTAGCTAGAACATTTGGTGAGTTATTTGATAAATTTTGGTTTATGGGTTAGTAGTGGTGCTCGGTTGGGGGCTAAGGACATTAAAGTGTGGTATCAAAATGAGCTTATAGTACTGGGCCTACAAGGGCCAAAGATAAAGAGTAAGGGAAAATTTTTGAGAATGTTTTCCAAATATTCGATAAAATATTTAAAGAGGAGATTGCACTTCAAGCCAATTGATTTTGGACTATTATGGACATTGGTGATATAAAGTGGTTGGGTTATGTGAATACAACGCTTTTGGTACCGAAGCTTTTGGAATTTATTTTGATGGTCCTATAGTAGTCAGAGATGGCCATAGGGTTTTATTATATATATTTGTGTGTGTGTGTGTGTGTGTCTATATATATATATATATATATATATATGTGATATTTAAAACTAAATATTATGTGGCAGTTGTTGTGACACCAATGATGTCTATGAGGTTTTCACATAAATGGGGGTTGCACAAAATTACAAGGGCATTGGTAGTAAACTAGGATTTAATAAATAGAACTAGGTATTATGTGTTTTCGTTGGAACATTTGGTGAACTATTTGGTAAATTTTGGTTTATGAGTTAGTAGCGGTGCTTAGTCGAGGGCCAAGGATGTTAAAGTGTGGTATCAGAACAAGCTTACAGCACTGAGCCTGCATGGGCCAGAGATAAAGAGTAAGGGAAACATTTTGAGAATGTTTTCTAACTATTTGATAAAATATTTAAATAGGGGACTGCACTTCAACCCAATTTATTTTGGACTATTATGGACATTAGTGATATAAAGTGGTCAGTTATGTGAATACAATGTTGCTGGTACTGTAGCCTTTGAAATTTCCTTTTATGGTCCTAAAATGGTCATAGATCTCCAAAGGGTTTTATTATATGTGTGTGTGTGTGTGTATGATACAATGATATTTGTGATATATCAAACTAAATATTTTGAGACATTAATTGTGACACCAATGATGTCTATGAGGGCATTGAAACTATGTCATAGTTGAGTGGCTACAATAGGACTCAAAAATTTATATTTATGTGATTGATTTCTATAACAATCAACCGTGATTAGTAATCTTGCATGCACAACACTATATGGAATGAGTTTATTTGAAAGAGTGGAAATGTTGGGACACCTAGTCAATTTTCTTCATATACAATATCAGATGCATCCTTCAATTAGTCTTTTCCCAAATGTTGAATTCTATGGAAATTGTCTCATGAATGGTATGATCATTGAAATGGAACTAGATGAATATTCACATCTCAAGTTTGAAATGCTTTTATAAATGTAACAAATGGAAGTGAAGATTATGAATATTTTGGGAAGAGTAAGAGGAATATTATTTAGGTTGTTGTTGTAGTGTACATACTTTCCAAACTTTACAAAGTTTGTGCTTCTAGAGGCAACTTAAAAATAAGTGTTGGTGTGACACCACCTTATCGTGCTAAAGTTCTTTACCTAGAGAGAAGGTTGATGGGAAAAAAAATGGAAGAAATGTTCACAAGAAGTGTTGATTAGGACCTTGACATAGTAACATACTTTCATCGCAAATTCCATAGATTAGTCCCTATATGCAAAAATGTTTGTGTTGTAAACATATTAGGAGTGGACATATGTCATGTGAAGAGACATGCCGAATATATTCTTGTAAATAATGAAAAACTAATGTTAGTGTGGGGAGAGATATTTTCAATTGTCTATTGGGAATTTGTAGTTGAGGAAGTCAATGAAAGATTCGAAGAGTCTATCCAAATTTCTTTGGCAGAATTTTCTCCTCAATGGCAATTTATTTGGTAGAATTTTCTCCTCAATGGGATGTTAGCTCAGAATTTATAACTAGTATTTGGGAGCCATGCCTTGGAACAATTGTACAAGGGAAATTGGAAGGTGGTTAGCTTTATACTCTTTCATACATTTTTTGTATTAGAGCCATGGTAAAGAAGGATTTATTTTCTTAATATCCTTAAAGCAATGCATTCTCTTTGGCCATCATAATGAGTGGCTATAAAAGAAAGATCGATAGATACAGATGTATAGAGTAGATGAATAGAATGGGTCAAATTTAAACCATATGTGATGTTGTTATATAATTGCCTTTCATATGTTGGGATTCTTTGATTGTCCAGAGACTTTAAGCCTTATATTTAGCTTAGATAAATGAACTCCCAGGAGAATGCATGTGAAAGAATGGAAAATATGAAAATTAGAGAAAGCATGCTTAAGTAAATTTCAGAATGTCATTGTAATTGATGTAGGCATGAGAAACACATTTTTCCATGGCTATACTAGAGTAAGAAGGAGAGATAAAATACTTGACAAAAATTGTGGCATTGAAATTTTATCAGTCTGTTGTAGGAATAATGCCTATCACCTCTGGTGAGACTAATTTATTTAAAGGATTTCTTTCGTCTTGAGGATTTTTCACAGTTTTTTAAGGAAAGTTTAGTTTGAGTGACAGTGAACAAATGTGAGAGTTTGTTTCTTTGAAAATTGTTTATTTATCTGGAATCTTGCTTGCTTATAGCTGAAGCTTTTCATAATGAAAGCAATGTTCAGGGAAAGCACATGGAAATCTCTACTCATCTCTAGATTTTTTTTTTCTAAGTAAAATTATTCTATTGATATGAAACAAAATAAAAGTACATCGAGGCTCTGGCCTTAGTAGTGCTGAACAACATTTGTCAGAAAATATAACAGTCTAGGTGCGACTGCCCCAATGGTTACCAGTTTTGACCAAAAATACCAAACATAGAAAAAAACAACCAAGAGGAAAGTTTTTACAAAACATGACATAATAGAAATCATCCAATCATCATAAGGAAATGCCAGCTGGTAGAAGGGCAACACTTGGCTGCCAAGTGTCAATCATGATGGCCTTCCTGGAGGTCATTTGAGGCAGGCTCTTCCTCAATAAGACATGCGTACTTGTACCACTTCTTCTCCTCTGCTGACATGTCGCGCTGAATTCCACAAGCTGGTTGAGTGCCAGCAGAGCTGCCTTCGGCTGTGTGCGGGCCGAACGTGTCTCCTGCTCTGCCACCAGGTGCCTTCGTGTCTCCAGCTCTGCCTTCAGCAACCTGCTAACTGCCAACCAGCTTCTTTCCATGTGAGATGGGAAAGTCCTCGACTAGTTGCTGCTTGCCTGGGTCTAGGGCACTCCTGTTCCTTTGTGTGGCCCTTTGCTACTCACCATTGTTCTCTGGCGAAGCTTCCTGCAGGTAATTTTCCTCAGAGAAGGTGATGATGACTGTAGCGGTGATAACAGGCCTGTGAAGAGTGCCGCAGAATCAAAATTGAGTCGTGTGAGGAGTGGGGTGAGGGGGAAGGGGAGAATTTGCCGTATGAATAGCTGTGTCCCTCCTGCGGGCACCTTGGAGCTGAGCCTGTCCTCTGTGCCTACGGGTATCTGGATACTCACTAGAGAAGGTGCTGTGAAGATTTAAAATTTCAAGAGAAGAGGGGGGGGAGGCAGATTCAGGGCTGGGCGTAGTAGGAGGATGGATACCTCCACCACGACTGCCCCCTCTTCTGCTACATGGTAGATGCGAGCCATGGCGGAATTTGTCACAGAGCAATGAGTGGGAAGATTGGCAGAATGGCTATACAGAGAGTGAGTGGAGGAATTCTGAGCTGGAATTAGATTACAGTGCGTGGTTTGGGAGAAATAATACCCATTTCCCACGTCCACGCAACTGAGTAGCCAACAACGGCTTCTAGTGACAGTGTGAGAGCAAGGCTCTGCTGCTTGAGGAGGGCAAAAGCTGTGGAGAAAAGGAGGAAAAATTGCATTATGGTCTGTGGAGGCCATTGCTTTGAGCTTGATGGAGAATTCTCGACTGGAGCACCCAATTAATGGTGCTTACAAGGCGCCATGAATTCCCTTCATTCTGGCTTGGGAGGGGACGCGGGCGACCATGTGGCCAGTCCTCCCGCCGCCCATCCATCTAATCACCATTAATGTCATGGTTATCACCCGCATTCGGGTGTAGTCATCTCTAGATTCAACTGCTTAACCATTCAAAATGAAATCCCAAATGTTGTGTCAACTATAACAATGGTGGTCTGAGAAGATTAATTCATGAAATTTAGGTGCTCTATTCACACATGAATGTTGTTGATTTGGAGAAAATACCCTGAAGAAGTGTTATGGGAAAGGCTACAACATTCATGAGGGTGGTATTGGGTGCAGAGGGTGTCATTAAATTCCAAACAGCTAAATCTCAACAACAACCTAAGTTGTTTAATCAAAATGTCATGGACCATTGGATCCCATCAAATCGTGGGAGGCCCATTAATGTTCAAGAAAGTTGTAGCCCAATGGCCATCATTATTGTTGATTAAGATTCCTAAGATCCATCCGATCTCATCAGAGCACAACTCTATCTTAACAACTGTGCAAGTTTAGGGCTTCAGTTGTTGTGGGCTGTCAGATGATACATAATCGAACCATTGGATTGGGAAGAGGAAGATGGCATGCAGTGGTGATGGGAAGGGAGAAGTGCACCCTCCACCCAACCATGGTCATTTAGATTTTTCCATGGTCATTTAGATTTTTCCATGTGGAATGCTCACGTGAATTATGTCAGGATTAAGCAGGGAGACTCACTTTGTAGGGTCCAATTGTAAAATAAACAAAAAAATTGTGTGTATATGTGGGTGTGGTTCTCACCCAAGTGGAGGCAACAACACATGGGGACCTATGTTGTAGTGGCTCTTGGCCCTAGTTATAAAATAAAAATATAAAAGAAATGTGTATGATATTATGTATAATATTATATGGGGGGTGGGCACGACAAGTGAAGTGGCAATGATAGATTGTTGAGGTGGCAAGGCCACATCAATGAGAAGGTGGCATTGACAAGTGCCTTAAGTCGTAAATATATGGATGATTGAGTGATGCAGTTGATGAGGTGACGTGGCTGAACTAGTTTTATGCCTTAACAATAATCAGGGAGAAATTGAAGGGAGGAATGAAACTTCTAAGAGCCATAAATTTTAGCCCGGAGGTGAGAATTGGGTGTGTAAATAGCGAAAAGAAAGTTTTTTATGAGAAGAACACAACTATTGACCTATAATTTTGATCTAAGGAAAAAATTCTGTTAGAATGCTAGGAGGAAGTTGATGTAGGAGAATTGACTTTTCCTACAAGTTCTAGCTTCTCTACTTCTTGGAAGTTAATGCCCTACTGACATCAAGGTTCCCATACACATTTTCTATTTGACACATTGGTGCCTACTGTAAATTATTCTCACTTATTCTAGATACATCCATAAACTAGAATTCCACAAGTGGTCACACATACCTTTAACCACTTCTTAATCATGCCCCTTTTCTCGAGTTACAATTACCAACACACAAAACATAACCACAATTCAATGTTGAATTTTTTCATCGTTGAATACCCATACGACTCCTTCACAAATAACTCTCTTTATTTGGTTCTATGATCCCGCAATAAAACAAATACAAAAAATATATGTGCATGTATCAAATTCTTCTCACTATTGAAGTTGTATAAAATCCCATAATAGGAATTTCTTCCTTCATATGATATATTTCCACTATCTACCGTTTATTATGAATTCATACATTCAAATTATAATCACAAAAATCATGCAGAGCATCATATAATGAAAACTTCATTTCATTAACATAATATGTGCACACATCTACTCAAAACATCTCCTTCCTCTCTATGACCTGATTTCACATTCATTTGGCCATCCTCTATTTTTTCTCACACTTACTCTCTTTTTCTACTGCCTGTAAGTTTACAATAGATAGAATTTGGAAACATCAAATTTTTTTCTAGATCCTAAAATCACTCCATAAATAACCCATAAATCAGTCCACAAATCAGATTTTCTAAATCTTAAAATTACTCAAGATATCCCTAGCATCACTCCATAAATATCTCATGCTTTCTACGATAATTAAAGAAACTAAAGCTATTTACAATAAGGAATTAGAATTCCTTCTCCATGTCGAAACCCCATTTGGAGCTTTGTCTTCAAAAAAATTTGATAGTTTTGGGAGTGAGAACACTCTTGCATAAAAATCCAAAAGTAGAAAATTTATGACTTCCTGGTCATAAGCCTTTGACGAACGAATCAACATGGATCCCACATCTTGTTCTATAGTTTTCCATAGATTTTTCCTTCAAAATATTTCATAGTCAACTAGATGCTATTGTTGACTATCTCCTTCCTTTCACTTTATCTTCTTTTAGGATTCTTCTTCATATGTCCCCACAACTCATTTATCTCGATATCAAACTCATCCTTATGTCTACAAATATTGCTCATTTGTAAATGGATATTCTCTTTCATAAGAGTGTCATAAATCTTATCCCACTCTGCTTCGACATACATCTTCCAAAAGATTCTTAATACATTTATATGCATTCTTCAATGTTGTTCTACAATAGATTTACTGTTATCTTCTTCAAAATTCTCCATTCTAATTTCATCTTTCATCTCAACAATACTTTGTTGCATGAGTTTTCGTTTCCTTCGCTGAAAATTACTATTGCTAGTTTACACAGTTTGTTGCATTTCCTATTCATTTATGACACTATTGTATGACACTTTGATCTTCTCCTCCTCTTCAACCGAGTCTGCAAACTTTTTGTGGTTTTCTTCACCTATACCATATGTTATACATTCCTCTAAAAACCTCATTTCTTTGTCAAATCTATTAAAAATAAATTTTAATGTTTAAATTGAGGTCTTATCCCATAGTTAAGAAATAATTTAGATTCTATTTCTCTAATTACAATATCATGTTCATCATCACTTCCTATGCTTGCATTCTCATAATTAAATTGTAAATTATAATTTACCTCAACTTTCTTAAATAATGTAAACACATCTTCACTGATAGGGATGTGTGAGCATTTCTCTTGTTTGGTTATAATTTATTCTCTTGGTTTGGGGCCTCTCAGAAATGTTTCCAACAACTGTAACTCCTCATCATACTTCATAAGCATTTCATCTGAATTATTTTTCTTATCTTTCCTTTGAATGTCTCCACCAGTCATTTTTTTCCCTATTTTCTACACTAATAGATCCTTGCAACTACATACCAACAATTTCATTTATGAATTGTACAAGATATTCACTCTGATTATACTTAATAGAAAATTTCGCTTCATCTCCTCTAGTAACAAAATTATGATTAGGTTCTTTAGTTATTCTTTTGCGAAGAATATTTCTATCATCTTCATCAATCTTCGGACAACTTTAGATGATTGTCCTTCTTCATTGCTTATGAAATTGCAAACATACACAAATTGTAAGTTTTGAAAACACAATGATTTTTAGCCTCATTTGATGCCTTTGTCATCAAATATTCATGTTGATCTTCACTCTCCAACCACTCTGAGATTCTCAACTAGTCTCATATCAACATCATTGTCACTCTCTCCAAGTAATGATCCTTGTTCAAGTTCAGAGTAGTGAACTTCTCCTTCAACAATTTTCCTCTGCTTTATCTCAAACCCTCTAAGATTTTCATTCCTTAACTGAGAATTCATCTTATTCCTTTGTTTCACCTATAACCAATTCAATTTCACTCTCCTATGTAGAGTCCATATATATCCATGGTCTTCTTCTCCTTTCTGTAGCATTTTTCTCATCACCTCAAGTTTTACTTTCATAACAGTTATTTCTCTATGAAGTTTGTCATGACTTGATTTCCAATGGAATCCCTCAAAACCTTTTCATATGACCATTAGTAGTCATGCTCCTATTTCCTCTATGATCTTCCTCTTGCACATTATGAGTTGCAGTCAAGATTATGTGACAAACTGAATCCATCAACCTATCACTGAATACCTTAGTAAGATTTTCCATGGCCAAGTCTTCTCTGGTATTTATGCTAATTCCCTCCTGTAGAACATTCTCTAGAGCACTCTGTGCTCTTCTAGCTTCTACACTCATCTAGCTCACCTCTTTGAGAACTTCACTAGTCCTCCTTCTTTCCAACCTTCATCTAGAACAAGTTATTTGCCACAAGTTTCCAAGAACATAAACTATTCTTGATTACAATCATTCTATTTTAAGCATTTCTACCTCTGATACTTGTAATCAATAATTTACTTCAGAAATTTAGTGAAAACACAAGACCACTTTACCTCTGTGTTCAAATTCATGTGAACATGCACAATGTTGTTGATGTTTCTTCCAATGTCCTTTCACATCCAAAAAACATTTTTCTTTTATATTTTCTCATAAAGACCAATTTCTTCTACTTTAATCCAAGTAAATTTCCTTCCAACGAACTTTAGTGTTATTTATGCACAAATTTCTGATTCATACATTCATCAATATAAATTGCAAACAAAATAATTCACCTTAATTAGATTTTGCAAACCTTTGATGTTGCAAGCTCTGAATTTATCCTCCAAAGAGTGTACCTTCTTTGATAGCACTATGATGCAAGGAAATTGACTTTTCCTGCAAGTTCTAACTTCTTTACTTCTGGGATGTCAATGCACTAATGACATTCAGGTTCCCATACACCTTTTTTGTTTGGCACATTGCTGCTTGCTGTTAATTCTGGTCGCTTATTCTAGCTACATACATAAAGTGGAGTTCCCCAAATGGTCACACATACCTTTGACCACTTCTTGATCATTCCCCTTTTCAAGAGTTACACTTGCCAACACACAAAATATAACCCCAATTTCATGTTGAATTTATTAAGTGTAGAGTACCCATATGAATTCTTCATAGAGAAATATCTTGATTTGATTCTATGATCCTATAATAATACAACAAACAAAAAACATTTACACATGTATCGAATTCTTCTTGCTATTGAAATTGTCACAAATCCATATAATAGGAATTACTTCCTTCATATGATGTATTTCCACTATCTACCATTTATTCTGAATTCATACATTCAAATTGGAATTCTACAAATCATGCAAAGACAACCATATAATGAAAATTTAATTTCATTAACATTATATATAGATACATCTACTCAGAACCTCTCCTTCCACTCGATGGCCCGATTTCACATTCATTTGGCCATCCTCTATTTTTCCTCACACTTACTCTCTTTTTCCATTGCCTATAGGCTTACAATATATATAATTTATAAACATCACAACTTTTTTCTAGATCCTAAAATCACTCCATAAATCACCCGTAAATCACTCCACAAATCATATTTTATGAATACTAAAATCACTCAAGCTATTCCCATAATCACTCCATAAATCTCTCATGCTTTCTATGATAATTAAAAAAACTAAAATTATTTACAATAAGGAATTATAATTCCTTCTCCATGTCGAAATCCCCTTTAGAGGTTTGTCTCCAAAAAGGTTTGATAGTTTTGGGATTGATAATGCTCCTGCATCAAAAGCTACATGAAATGTAAGGGAAAAATTGGATTTAACAAGCTAAAATTTTCAAGGGCACAACTTTTATCCCAGATTTCAAAATTGCACAAACAATTAGTCAATAGAAAGCTATTGATGATAGGGACATATTGGAAAACCCAAAATTTGAAATTGGGTGAGAATTTTGAAGAAAATATCACAAGAAATCAACAAGGCTAAGAGGTATAAGTTGACTATTGATTGAAAGAAAAGGAAAGAAACTTAGGACAATGTTTCTTAAATGCTAATTTTACCAAGCATAAGTAAGTTGAGTCAACTTCCTTGGCATCATGAAGCATGAATCAATATTGCTTTAAGGAGAATTTGGAAAGGTGACAAAACAAACAGATTTAATTGGTCTTTCAAAAGGACTTGTAGCTATAGAAAATTAAGTTACTTCTTTGTCTATTGTGCAATGTTGTTTTCCTCTTAGCTTTAGAAAATTTTACCAAGCTTAGTAGCTTAGACATTCATACTTAGATTTTTTATTTTATGGTGTAAGGCCTACCTGGAATTGTAATAGGGTAGTTAATATGGTTTGGTAGAAGATGGAATTTATTGAGACATCCATACACTTAACTGGCTGCATTTTTAAAGGTGGTATGGAGTTGTAATCAAGTGTTCCAAGGAACCATCAGAACAGGGCCTTTGATTCAGAATATATAAAGAATCATGATTGTTTCTTGAAATATCTAAAATGGGAAGTGAGGGTGTGAAATAAAAGAAATCGTGTAATGACATAGAATAAGACCTGGAAAAGCAACACACTTGGATGCAAGATAACTTTTATAACAAGTTTATACATAGGTTGTCACAGATTGGTGACAACTTATAACAGGTTTTGTAAAAGATTATGATAAGTCTTGTCACAAGTGGGTGGCAAGGTTACAATAGGTTTTGTAATAGGTTTTTAATGGTTTTTTCACAAGTGGGTGGTAAATCTAGGACATGTTAATATAGGTGGGTGACTAGGTTATAACAAGTTATAACATATTTATAACACATGTTTTGAGGAATGTGTTAGTGTCAGTGTCTTCACACTGCCATCAGTGATCAAAATTTACTCTTTTGCATTTCATACTAGAAGTCCCATTATGATGAGTTGCATTCCATTAGGTCATGGATTTACTGATGGTAGGGTTCATTTTAGTTGTTTCCCTCATGATATATATCCATTGACCTCCTTTCATACTTTTTAGTCAATGATTCATGCTTATTTTCATTTCATTTCATCAATTACTTAGGGTTTCAGTCTCATTAGGTCTTAGGGTTTTTACCATGGTCAAATTTCAGTGACTTTTGTTGACAATGGTCAGCAGACACATGAGGATGATAATAATGATCAGAAAAGTTCTAATCTCTTAATTTGTAAGCTTAATAAATTTCTCACCTCAAAACTGGTTTTGAGGTGAAAACAGAGCATTTGTATATTATTTTTAAAATTTCATGTAATTTTATTGTTCTCATATGTAATAAATGGTTCCATGCTACTCCTGGTCACCCGGTGATATTGCCAAGTACTTGCCACTACAAAACTCAAAGAATTTGAGCATCAGTCCACCTATCAAAGTAGGAAGACCAAGCATAAAAAAAAATGTATTTGGAAAAAGAAAATAGACATTATGAAAGTGGGTTTTGTACATCAAAAATCAAAAAGTTGAAAATATATATAAAGATTATCCCTCTATTAATCATTTCATTGATAGAGTTGAAGTTCAAGTGCTAAAAGGAGAACCAAAAGGCAATTTTTAAGTGTCATTGAGCAAAAGAAGTGCAGTTGCTGCATTTTTGGAGAAGTTCTGACCAGCACTGTGCATCAAAGTCCGACGCTACACATCTGGAAGGTGTTGCACACTTGGCAGTCATTCTCAGTGCTAATTTACATGGCCGCTGCGCATCTGGAAGGCACTACACACCTATGTTAGGCACTACGCACCTGCCCAGCCAAGCCTAAAAACTTCACCAAGTTGCTATTTTGCCTCAAAACTTCAATTTCTCCCTCTAAAAAAGTAAGTACATGAATCCTATCTTGTGATCTAGGGTTTTGATTGCTAAGCTTGGTATTTAGCCTTTTTTAAAATTCAAACACTAGCTTCTAGGGTGAAATGCTAGCTTCTAGGGTGAAACCCTAGTTTTCATCATTTCTCCATTGTTTTACTTACCCTATCCTTGCCATTATTCCCTAGACCAAACCCCATTCCCATTTACATATTTCCTAAATCATACATTTCCCACATTCCCACTTACACTTTCCCCAAACCCTACAAACCCTATTCACATCACCAAACCCTACCCATTCTCCCTAAAACCCTACTCATCCCTAAAAATCTCTTCATACTCATCTTCATTCCATTCCTCCACCATGTTTCATTATATTATTGACTAATAGAACCACAAGGGTTCATATCTACAAAAAGCAATGGAAAGAGACAGTAAGTATGAGTTTGAAGAAAACACCCTTAGTGACAGTTCCAGGGAGAGAAACATACAACATAGGAAGGCCTTAAAGAGAAAAAAGGAGCAAGATAAGTTGAAAATATTGGCTAAAGCCTCACTAGCCCATCAAAGCAACCAATTTTGGTGTCCCATGCCAAATCTAGGCAAGTTTTGATAACTTTTATCTTTTTTCACATTTTGAAATTTTGAAAACAGGAAATTGGCCTAGATGCGCAACGCCACGAGCGCTGCGCTTTTCCCTGGAGCACTTTTTTGAGGAAAGGCTTATATTTTTGGATTCATCATGATGAGAGCATCAAACCCAGAAAATATTAGCAATTTTGGACCAAAACTAGGTCACAAAAAGGTCAAAAAACTACCAAAAAATGACCTTTCTGCCTCTTTTTGGACACACAGAAGCAACCTTGGAAGATTTCACCTTTGAGGGGGCATATGACCTCCAAATGAAAAAATTCAAGATGTTTCAGAAACTAGATAGGAAGAACTTTTAAATGAGATATCTTGGGCATAATCTAGCCAAGGGGAAGGCCTCCAAAATTGGGTCTGAAGCAGCACTACGCACCTGGCCAGTGGCGCTGCGCATAGAACCAGTTTGCTAAAAAATCCAGTTTTCGCCTACTTTCATTGAAAGTTGACTTTTTATCTCTTCATGGATGAATTTATGATTGTAATTAATGACTTTTTATGTAAATTTAATTTTGAAATGATCTTATAGGGTAGATTCATCAGTTTGAGGTGGTTTGGGGGTCAATGAATCAGTTTCCATGCTTATAGAGGCAAGTTGTTCCATTGCCTATATTTCTCTTCCTTGTTTGGAAATTGTTGTAACAGTTTCTTATCTCTTGGACTCGACCCCTGATGGCTAGCATAGGTGGTTTGATGTCTATATTATGTATTTTTTCTGTCATTAGCAAAGGTTGGACCCTCTTGGATGCTTTGGGCTACATTGTACACCCTTATCAGCAGTTTGGCAAGGAAATAAACCAGGATTTGCAGCTATTTTTATGGGATACTTGTGGTAAAGTGTTTTTGCATAGTTTCTTCTTCTTTTATTATTTTTTCTCATTTGTTATTTGTGCCACAATCTAATTCATTTCTTCTAGCTGAATGATATCAAGATAGATAGGTAGAATACATTGTTTACAGTGCTCTGCCTTGGGAAACCATTCAGTTTTTGATGTTTTCTACTATTTGAGAAGGATATATGATCTTTGCATGCCCTCCTCATCTCCTAAACAGTATTAGAACTCTCATCTCACTCAATTCCAAGTGCCAAAACACCTACCTACCTCGCCCCATAGAACACCCTGCATCCTGACTTGATTTCCGGGACCCAAAGATGCTTGCTCCATTTGATCTAGCAACAAAACCAACAAAATCAATCAAAAACCCTAGAGCTACTATACCTAGCCTAAAATTTGTATTTGATTCAATCATCTTGACTGAGAATATCAAGGGGAGAGCCCTCTACCGACCTGGTAGGGCTAGCTACCAGGTTAATCTTGGTTTGTGGTTATCCTAGGATTGCCTCCCTTCAGCCTGAGCGGGAACGTAGTTTTATGTTCCTCAGAAAAATGTATCAAGTTTAGATCTGGTTGTTGATGGTGGACAATGACTAGACATAGGAAGGATGAAATCATTCACCTGGCGACTCTAAATCAGTTTCGAGATCATATCCAAGGACTCCACTGGAGGATGAACCCGACCAACCAAAACATGAAAGGACAATATGGAAAGATCAGGTATTCAAGTTGGAATTTCATCCAAGACATTATGTTCTTTGTTATAAATTATTTCTTCTCTTTTCTCGAGAATGTCAAGAAGGATTTACAAAGTATATTCTATTCGAGAAAAGATCCTAGACCTACATTTCATTATTTCCATTTGAAGATTGTGAATACAAAACATTTCCATGCCTTTGATCTTGATCAAGACCCTTCTTCCAAATCTTGTGATGACCATTGTCAAACTGATGAGCCTAAAGACACCAAGACTAATTCTACAGCTTCTGTACATATTCCCATACCTTGTAAAATTCCAGATAGATACAAGCCTCTGATTTTACCTCCCATATCCCATGCTTTTGCTAAAACTCATTACCTATATCTACCAAGATTTGATGGTGGATGTGACAACATCACTGTTGAGAGACATGTATTGAATTTTGAGTCTTTTCTTAACCTTTATGAAGTTGATGAAGAAGATGTCAGTATTAGGATTTTTGCTCTTTCTTTGCAAGGCAAAGTCAAGAGTTGGTTCAAAACCCTGCCTGATGCGAGCATCTCAGATTTCCAGCAGTTCGTCAAAGTTTTCCTCGACAAGTGGGTGGTCAGACAGAATCCTTTCTTGATTCTAGAAGAATATAACCAGCTTAAAAGACTACCAGGGGAGACAATACAACAGTTTTCTGCTAGATTTAACCAAGTTTATTATTCGATGCTTATTAATATAAGACCTCCTCCTGGATCCACTCTCTTGCACTACCCAGATGCCTTTGATCTGGAAATGGAGTTTCAGCTGAGGGAAGGGAACCTTGCAACACTTGAAGAGATACAAAACAATGTAGTATATGTAGAGGCTAATTTGTTGATCAGAAGGGAAAAGTTGAAGGAAGAAGAGATGAAGAACATAGATCCAGAGAAATCAGCATCTTTAGAGGTAAAGCTCGACATTTTGGTAAGTACAATCGAAGAGATGATGCAAAATATCACCACAAGAAGTGAGAATGATGTTCAAGACCATGGCTCACTGATTGAAGAAGAACAAGTGGTTGATCCAAAACATTTTCTTTCTTATCCCAGTTGTCATAGATATGATAATAATTGTTTTATAGATCAACCAGGAGAAGAGAGATCTGTTGATATGACATGTATGCTTGATGACGTTTTTTATATTGATGATTTCCCTAAGTTTGATTAGAGTGATGATGATTATTTTCTCCAAACAGAAGCTAATCCTGCAGACAAATCAGCAGTTGGTTTGTGGAAGGAGAAAGTTCATTTTCAGCAGCTCAAATACAGTGATCAGCCATTGCATATTAGCTATGGAAGTGAGGAGGAAATTGCATCAAATTTTGAAGTAAGTGAAGGATCTTTGCCTTTTTGTTTTACTTCGTTTCATTTCATTAGAGACAACTTTCGTGCAATCAGAAATCAACGTCGATAAGTTTCGATCTTGACCATCTAGAGGGCATTGAAATCCTTGTTCAAGACTTCTCATATCTAGATTTGCAGCCCCCGAATGCCATTGAATGTCAAGTTGCAGATGAAGACTTGGAAGCTGGAACATATGATCAAATGATGCAAGATGATTCCATACCATTTTGTTTTGAATCATTTCAGTTTTTGAAGGGAAATTTGCATAGTATATCTTCAAATGAGAAGCCTGTAGAAAATCATGCAATCTCATTGGAAACAATAGAAAATGGGTTGCAATAGTCTTTTCAAGTTTTTCATGATCCAATAGCTAATGTGTTGGATGATGTCTACAGTCAAAGTCCTTCTCCATTAGCTAACCATGAGCTTGAAAAAAGTATCGATACAAACTTGATCCGACAACCGGTTTCTTTGTCATTTTCAGCAGGAGTCTCATCAAAAAGATCAAATGAAAGTTTGCATTCATGGTATGAGGAGAAGAAAAGTAATCCATTGGATGAGCTAAGTCCCAGTGCACATGAATTTCAAGATCCTTATGTAGTATTTTTGGAGTCGGATAGAGAATCCATATTATTCAACAGATCTATTTACAAGTTTTCATGGGAGTTGCCTTTCAGTAGTTCTTTCTTGTTGTTCATAAACAAGCACTTGCGGAGAAGTAAAATAGCAGCCAGAATGCTTACTTGGTTGCATTGGTTGTTTCATTTCACTTGATTAGGTGAGAAATGGATCAATTAGATTAGGGTGTGATTAATAAGCTCACGGAAGTGAGCACAGTTAGTTTCAGAGTCAGTTTGAGTCATGAGTCAATCTTAGCTTGCATTGTGTCAGTTTTTAGTCTTTGAAGTGTTTTGACCCCATGTTGGCTGGATAAATCATTCTTGTGGACAAGACCGATCTCCCTAGTATCAAATGATATCTAGCAACAAGCAGAATAAGCAAATCTACCTTTCTCTAAATATTGCGATTTATAAATAAAAACCAAGAGGTGTTTTAGACCCTACCTTAAGTCCAATGCTAGTTTGTGGCAACCACGCTTCGACCGTCTGAATGAGTTTCATTTTAAGAACCTACAAACACAAACAAGCACACATCAAATAACACCTGCATAGCCAATATAATAAATCATATTCATCATGGTGATCAAGGAATCCATGAAATAAACCATAAAAGACAACTTATTGAGAAAAATAAACTTGATTGTATTAACTTTAAACAAAGAAGAACTTTACAACCTTGGTGCCTTGATGTTGTACAAGCTCCTCCCAGGGTCCAAGGAAGAATCTCCTCTACTTTGACAAGCCTCACACTCTTCCCAATGAGATCAAAAAAGGTATGTAATCTCTCCTCTCAAACTCAATTAGGAAGTCTAAATTCCAATAGAATTTACCCTAAAAAATATTCATCTTTCAACCTCCTTAGTAACCAACCCAATGCCTCATTTTATAGTGTAGAGGAAGGAAGTTACAGGTCCACCTATGAAGGGATAGAGTCCTCCTTCAAAGGGATAAGCTCCTCACATCAAGGGGTTAGCTCCTTTAGTTATGGGATGCATGAACCTCAAAGGAGCGAACTTGCTACCTCAAGATTCCCTCTAGAAGCTTCCAGAAATAACCCAAAGTGAGTTTTTGAGAATGTACTTGCGCCTTTTTGACTTTTACAGGGGTCCGCACCCATCAGACAGAAACAGAGCGGGCAGGTTCGCACGGGACATGACCAGTGGGTGTGGGACCGCGGGTAATGCTAAGAGAAAGTGCAGAACTAGAGTTTTAGAGATTTTTAAGGGCTTTCTCTTATTTTTCAAGGCTTGACATGAAGAGTTGAGGTTTAAGACTTGCAAAGGAGGAAAGTATGAGTGGTGATAGACTCATACTGATTGCAAAATGTCATTGTGACAATATTTTGTGTAACAGATTGCCCCCTAAAGTGCGAAGTCTGTAATAGATGAGGATAGTATTTATCATCTAAGAAGAGTGAAGTACTTTATCATTTTGAGGATCATCCTCTGGACAGCCTGGTTGGAACCTATAAAAACATTCAATACAATATATATATATATATATATATATATATATATATATATATATATATATATCTATATCTATATCTATATCTATATCTATAGCTATATCTATATCTATATATATATATATATATATATATATATATATATATATATATATGTGATCATATCATCGTTGAGGTAGGCATTCCCATACTCAGATCAAAACTGACTAGAAAACTAACTAAACTGCTCTGATATAGGAATGATTTTGTAATACATCACAAGTATAGACATATGTAGACACAGTATGGGCACGGCCATCTCTTTATGAATAGTCCACTGTATAATGAATAACAAAATTCCTCGCAGCCTAGATGGTGGAAACTAGATCTAGGGTCTTGATTTTTGCTTCCCAAAATAGTACGATTCTATCCATGTGAATGAATGTGTTGAAGTCGAACATGGTAGAAACCACTTGATTACCAGTCAATGATGTAAACTGTTAACAAGTGTGAGAGAAACCACTAGTAATGTCAATGGCTATCAAAGTACTCAATACAATCCATGAAATGTGAATAGATGAGCTGATGTCGAACATGTCATAGAATCCTTTGATCGAAGGTCAATGATGCAACCTGTCGTCGAAGGTGAGAAACCTGCCATTGAGGCATGTAGATTCCAAGGTACTGACGATTTCTAGATCATCTTTCTAGATAATGAGCTGAAGTCGATAGAAAGCGATTCGTCGTAGGCAAGCCCACAACACGAAATCATAGATCAAGTTTGAAGAAATATATTTGCAAGGACTAACTCAAGGATGGTCAAGATGGATGACAGATATTTTGCAGATGAATGGTTTATTTGTACTGACCTCTTGAACACATAACGACACTGCAGATGGTTTGGTGACAATTGACCCAAAGCTAATACCCAGAAATCGGCTGAAGACTTTTAATATGGTTTGATTAACTGTTAGGCAAATGATTTCCCAACCCAAGTGAACAAAAAGTGTCATGTTCAAGAGTGGTTGAATGCTTTTCTGAGACATAAAGTATAACAAACAGGTTCATTTTTCTCTCTTTTTCCCTACCATTTCTGGCAAGTACCTCTTTATTTTTGACAAGCTTGAGGAGGATAACATTTGCTTGGTTATAAGCTCATCCTTTGGATGAGTCCAACTTAGTTTAAAATTCTAACCCTAAGAAGGAGTGGTTCGTTCCTGTTTGTAATTGAACAGGTCCTTTACTGTTAAATTTTAATGAGTCTAGTATAGGAGAAACTCGGCGTTTTTCAATTTTAGGGAGTCAGAAGAAAAACTTAAGAAAACTCCATGGTTGTCCTTTTTCGTAAATTTGTGTCTCCCAAGCCCGAAAAAGTATAAAATAATACTTGAGAGAACCGCTTTACCATTACGATCAAGGATTACTTTTCATAATTAGTGTCTTTGATTCGAAAAAGTAAAAAAGCAATCAAGGACACGTCGTTTTATAACCAATATCGAACTTGAAACGAAAAAAGCCCGGCAATCTTTTCATGTTTATACGGTCAAAAAAGAGTTGTAAGTGGATCATCCTTTTAATTCCATTTTAACGAGCTTAAAAAGAAAAACTCGGCAATCTTTTCATATTTTACGAGTTAGAAAAGAGCTTAAAGAGGTCTCTAATGTTTTTTGTTGAAAATGATCAATTTTGCCTGACAAAATCCAATATTCTGCACAAAAACTCAAACATTACTCATACCTGTTTAAAAATAAAAATGCATCAAAAAGTTACCTTTTTAAAGTGAAAAATAAACAAATTAAAAATTCATTTATTCAAAAAAGCTTATATAAAGGACTTTTGTAAATTCATTTTTACCGTTTGACTTCAAAGTGAGAAAAGAGGGCTTTTGGGTAAGAAACTTCCTGTGAATATTGCGGAAAATCCGTCCATGGTAATCGAAAACTGTCGCCTCCATGTAATCCACATCACTTTAATCTTGCATTTCAATTGTTTGAATTTTGTTTTTAGGCTTTCATTTTGATTTTTTAGAGAAAAATTAGTTTAAAAGACCGCTCGCGGGGGTCTGCAGGCGCAACATGCGTAACCTGTGGACCTTGACTTTTTCCTACAAAGGAAAGAGCCAGGGGCCCGCACCTGCTGCTTGGGTAGAGTGCGGACCTACGGACTATCCCTAACTGGAGAGTGCGGACCCCACGACATAGGTTTTGAAACTTCCATTTTTCATTTTCCGCCCAAAAATTTTGAACTAAAATGTTCTAATCCGCCTTTTTACAATGTAGGATATACACAATGCTCAGTTGGCGGGAACGGGAGCATGAATATGTGGACCTTGTCGTAATTAATCATCAACCCTCAATAGATGCATTGAGGGCATGTGGGCTATTTAAATTCTGGGCCATACCTGGCATGAGGGCCCAAGTAGACTTTTTGCAGTGGCTGGTGGACAGATGGAATATACAGGACCAGTGTTTCATTATTGGTGGCCACTGGCTTGAAATGGAGCTAGAGGACATTTACTTCTTGACTGGTTTGCCCAAGAGAGGTGAACGATTATCTCTATTCGGGACTAGGCCAGGTGGCCAGTCTGTCGATAGTCTCCGACTAGAGTTTTGTAATGACCAAACAAAGGACAAAGGGATTGATATCAAAACCATCTCCCGTCCTGAACTCAAAGTGATTGCATTTACTGTCACCAGAATCTGTGGAAGCATAGCACTGCATGTATCTACCAGATCCTAAATGCAAATGGCAATAGACTGTTATCGAGGCACCATCTTCAACTGGTGTGAAGCTGTGTTGGCGAATGTAAAAGGCCAACTGACTAGAGCAAAGAACAGACAACTAAAAAACTTTGGATATGGTTTCTTAGTTGTGAGCTTTGGTCTAGAGAGGGTCCCGATGTTGGTCCCACAGCAGCTTTCCGTTGGAGTTAGACTTCCCTGAGAGCCCAAGCTGATGCGTTGGGTTGCAGTTATGGCCTGTCATCCTAAGGAGGGTTAAGAGGTTGTTCGATTTCCTCCTGAGTATTTTCATTGGTTGGAGAACCAACTTTTCGCAATTCAATATTTTCCTTATGCTAGGATGGATTATTGTGGTGATCCAGAGATGACTCTTTCACCAAGAGAGCAGTGGGATGGTTCAGGTAAAATCATTCTCAACATTTTCCAAGTTTTAATTAAATAATTAATTAATTAATTTTTTTCTTTAAAATCGTCCAAAATTGATAGTAAAAAGTTTCAAATGCAGATGTGGGTCCACGGCGACTAGCCACTCTCCGGCCCTATGAGAGGAGACACCCCGCTGCAGCAGTACCGCCCCCATGGGACGAATCTATAGAGACCCTGACTGAATTGGAAGATCATCTAGAGCGTTTGACAACAAATATTCCAGAGACTAGCATAGATGATATTCCACTTAGGTTATAGCGCTATGTGATTGGGGTCCCAGGACCTTTCAGGAGGTTCCTTTGTAGGGTGGCCCGAGCAGTGGTTTCTTATTGTGATCATCACCAGTGATAGGATGATCGCTTTTGTAGACTTGATACGACATTTTTGCTTTTTGTACTATCATTTTTGCCGATCATAAGGTGTTTTTCAACCTATGATCGAAGACGATGTATATTTGACACACTTCTATGCTATGTTATATCACTATTACTGGCTATCTTGTAAAACATGTTATGGAATGTTTTTAAATTTACTGTTTGATTATTGCAAATGTCTATTTAACATTCGAGAAGCAATTGCATCTGCTAATGTATTTAAATATCTTGGAATATGCTGATATTCAATATAGTCAAATTCATGTTCCAAGAGACGAACTCTCAAAAATAATCTTAATAACACTGGATTTCTAATGGCATAAACTCTATTAAGTTGCAATACAACGAGTTCAGAATCTAACCTAACAATCAAACTCTGAATCCCAAATGAGATGGATTCAGATAATAACTCAATCACTGCACTATACTTTGCAATGTTGTTCGTTGTTTGACCGAGGCTTACCCCATGCATAGATACCAACTCATCAGAGGGTGAATAGATAACCCAAGCTGCGGAAGAAATGTTTTGTGTATTACGACAAGCACCATCAGCAAACCCAATTTATGTTTGAAGAGGCGTCGATATCTGCAATATCAAGAGTAAAATCATGATAGCAGAAGTAATGATAAAAACACTTTCTAAACTAAGCACACTTTTCTAATCTAAAACACACCAGCTAGAAAGAAAACTAATCTAACTAAAATCTCCACACCTAGATTTAAACATAATATCTCTTTAGATAAAGACCATTTCTGGGTTTACCCAAAAAGACATCGTCAAAATCTACCAATTCATAGGCCCCTTTTGCCAGCTTTTTCTTAACAACATAAGGACCATGCCACATAGGTACAAATTTTCTAGCCCCTAGCTTATCGTTTGCTTGATCGTATAGTAAGACTAGGTCCCCTTCCAAAAAATTACGAGGTGTAACATTTCTATCGTACTGAGCTTTAATTCATTTGGCATGAATTTCGATTGCTAATGCAGCATCACGTCGATTCTCATCTAGCTGTGCCAAGTACAACAAATGCTTCTCCTCTTCGGAAGTGGCTGGGAGTAACTCTATGGCTATTTGCAGTGACAGAATTCACATTCAATAGGTAACACAGCTTTTAAACCGTAAACCAGTTGAAAAGGAGTGAAACCAGTTGATGTTTTTACTGAGGTTTGATATGCCCAAAGCGCTGAAAATAACATGTTATGCCAATTCGACCTATGAATACCAATGATTCGTCGGATCATAATGACTAGAACTTTGTTGATAGCTTCAACTAGACCATTAGCCTGTGGGTAATATGGAGTAGAACTATCGTGACGCAGGCCAAGTTGATCTGTTAGTTCAGTCAACATGATGTTTCGAAAATGACTCCCATGATTGGTAATAATCGCTTGGGGAACACCGAACCTAGTAATTATATGATTGAAAACGAAAATTGCAGCAGTTTTGCCGTCTGCCGAAAATGTAGGCATCGCCTCAGCCCGCTTGGTAAAATAATCTACTGCAAGGATGATATACGCATGCCCCCCAGTCGAGTGAGGGCTACATGTAATAAAGTCGATACCCCACTTTGCAAAAGGACCGACGACAATTATAGGGTGGAGAGGTACAGGTGGATCACGCATATTTCGAACAAAAATTGACAATTGTGGCATTTTCGGATCGTGTAAATACAATCTTTAAATAAATACAGCCAGCAATAACCAGTGCACAATAAACGGTAACTGACGATTAGGGTCACGAAAACTCTGGGTCATTAGACTAACCCCAGGAGGAGGATATCCAGGATAACTTGGAATTGGAATCGCATTTGGGATACTATATCGTCCCGGAAAACCAGGATTAACCGGACCGTACTGGGGTTGTTGAGGTTGCTGATAAGTATATCTAGGGCACGGTTGATACTGGTAAACTGGGTTTTACACAGCAGGACCAAATTGGTATTGTCCCTGGTATGGTTGATAAGTGAACTGTGGTTGACTTGTGACAATCGTACTTGGACCAGGTTGTCCTGCATGCATCTGAATCGAAGTCTGAATTGTAGGTTCGGACTGAGGTAAAGATGCTTGAGGAGTTGATGCAGGAACAGTAGAAACTGGAGCTGTTGATACTCCAGAAGTAGGTGGGGTAGATTGAACAGATGCTGCAGTAGTTGTAGCAGTCGTTTGAGGCGCAGTTCAAGGCAAACTAGGCCCAGACTGATGAGCTACACTAGGTGTAGAAGTTTGAATAGTAGGCTGGATAGGTTGCTGGGTTGAACCAAAAACCAAAGGTTGTCCAGATTGAGATGACAACTACACATTAGGTTGCAAAATCTGTTGAGATTGAGATGGATCCCACACCATGTTCATTCCGGGGTATGGACCCATAGAAGGTTGAGCATATTGAAAACCATAACCGGGTTGAGCATAGGGCTGATAATTCAAAGGTATATTTCCAGCTCCTTGAACAAATGATTGACCTAAAGGTGGTTGGAAACCTTGGGTTGGGTACTGACCTTGAGGTTGATAACCTTGAGGCATGTACTGAAACTGGGGTTGACCTTGAGGCGTATATTGATACTGGGGTTGACCTTGAGGTACGTACTGAAACTGGGGTTGACCTTGAGGCATATATTGATACTGGGGTTGACCTTGAGGTACGTACTGAGTCTAGGGTTGACCTTGAGGAATGTACTGTCCCGAAGATATGTACTGTACTTGGGGTTGCCCCCCAGGCGGTAACTGAGTACCTTGAGGTTGCCCCCCAAGCGATAATTGAGTACCTTGAGGTTGCCCCCCAGGCGGTAACTAACTACCTTGAGGTTGCGGATTTGGAATAGTACCAGACATCATAAGAATTTCTTCTACACTCAACGGTTTAGTTCCGTTATGACCAGGTGATAGCCCATGTTCAATGGGTTGAGGAGATGCTCCTGAAAATGTACCAATAAGTGACTGATACCTAGAAGGAACAGGAGGACTGCCATATAAAAATGATTCTGGTGATTGGGAAAACATGGATGACTGTCTCGACATATTCAAAGGAGGATAATAACCTGTAGGTGTTGGGTGAAAAGGAATACGAGGTGGTGAAAAACTAAGACCCGGATTTTCTAAAAAGTTTCTCAATGAGAGGTACAAAGCATCCCTCCTAGGTGGACTGTAAAAAATTGATTCATGCTCCCTAAGTTATAAAGTTGGTTGATTTTAAGGGATAGATATACCTTCTTCCGAACTAACAAGTTCTTTAATAGAAATAAGTCCCAAAGGAAGATTTTGGGTAATGATCCTTGCTACCCTGGGTGAACCAAGACCACTGGAAGTTGGAGAAGCAAATCATGAGGATGGAGTAGCAGCAGGTTCAGTTTCAGGCTCAGAAATTTCAGGTTCTTCAACTAATTCACTAGTAGAAGAAACACTACCAGTAACTTCGGAAAATGAAATTGGTTTGGAAATATACTCTATTTCTTGAACTTGATAATCAGGGTGAACGACTAAAGAATATTCTCTTTCTTCCGGTGACCCAACTCTACTGTCACTAGGAGTTACAAGAGCTCATAGCCCTTCAACCTGGCTTGGTGAATACTCGGGAGGTTGCCCCCGAAGTCTATGGGATTGTCTCGGTAATTCAGCCACGATTAAATATTTTAATTACTTCACACGCAAACAAAGAAAATCTCAATAAAACCACCTAAAGTCTCTATAGAACCAAACAATTTGAATCACATGCCTAAAAAATCTAGGAGTTCAAACCACACACAATAGTAACTTTCCATACCAAAAACACTTGTTGGTGATGAAATCCAACGTCGTAGAATTCAATACAGAAAGGGAGGTTGGAACAGTTACCCCAACAACCTGCTTAATGAAACAGACTGGCACAATTTTCTTCATTAAACTGTCTCAAGTGAAGAGAACCCCCCAGAGAGTCCAAGTGAGTCTAGTTGACGTCTGCTCCAGGTACAGTGGGATCTTCCCTCCACCGTCACCTTAGGAAAGAATCTTATAGATTATGGTCACTATGGTTACCAACAGAAATAAATATACCTGGGGGAACAGTCTACGATCCGATACACAGGCAAGGGCAGAGTAAAAAAGCTCCATCCCCTTGAAGGCTCCTTAACATAATCCAAGGTTTACCAACAAGTGACCCCAGGCTCCTCGACAATGGTTAATCCGAGGTTTACCATTTTTAATACATGTATATCTGCTATCGTTCCCAATGAGGAAGGATTGATTACCCCACTGGTTCAGATATGATCTCGTGCTTGACTCCTTTAAGAGGAGATTCCCAGAGCATAGATGTAACAATTGGAATTTATCTCCTACCGCAAGATATAACTACTTGTTTGTTTTAATTATCTTGGAGAGTTAATTACTCCCTACTCCAAGATACTAGCCTAAGCTATGTTGGTGGTAAAGAGCCCTAGAAATAAAAAGATTGCTAGATCAATTTTATTTTAAGCGTTATTTTTATAGGTTGTTTCTTAAGTCAAAAGGTATGGAGATGAAACTTTATGGTGTGAAGCCTCGACTCCAAAACACTAAAAATGCACCTAAGATGATAAACAATTCTTTTTCTTCAATGAATTTCTAGCTAAAGAAAGAGATGAGAATGCAATTGCTTGAAAAACAAATCTTTCCTTAACATATAAATGAAAAGAAAATCTTTTTTGTCTTTTTCAATAAACTCAAAAATGAGACTACTAATTATGCTCACGAAAAATATCCCTTTCTTTTTCAACAATCAAAAACTACAGAAAACAACTTATTTCAAAAGAGATTCTAAAATTTCTAGAAAACACTCAAAACTATAAAAAACTATGCTTGAAATCTAAAAATTTCTAAAAACCTAGTTGAAGTAAAGCTTATAAAATTTCTTTTTGAGGAAGTTTTACTTAGCTATTCAGCAAACTAAGGACTAATTCGTTCAGAATAACAAATTAATCAAAAAACACCCAGCTATGTTTTCTTTTTTAAAAATGAAATTCAAAACTTTCGAACAAGTTCTTTCAAAGTTTTGCTAAGAGAAAACGAGATCTATTTCTTAATCAAGGGCAGATTTCACAAATCAGTCAGACTCATCAAGAATACCAAAAAGACCAGGGTAATCTGAGGTTTCTTAGGCTTCTAATCTCTGAGTTACTACAAAGACCAAGTGAAAATCAAACCAGGCACGCAAAACTTCTAGAAAATCACCTAAAACCAAAATGCAAATGGAATTCACTTACAAGAAGTTTCTGACCGGACACATGCAGATCTAGGCAGAGGCCAAAAAATGTAAACAAATCCTAAGCTTAACTGGATGAAAAGATTTTAGGTTTTTCAAAAATTTGACAGGGTCCACAGGCTTCCGGTATAACCAGATGCGGTACCGCTCTGTGTAGTAAAGCAACAGTGCGGGGATGTCCGCACTGTGTTACAAATAGAACGTGCGGTCCTCTTTCAAAAGCGTGAAAAAACAAAAAACAATTCAGAATCTAAAAAAACTACCCAATCCCACACACATCAAGCAAAAACCAGAAACTGTGAAAAGTTTCTCAAGTCAAAGTAAAAGTAAAGGCAAAAACCAAAATTCAAGTCCCCAGTGGAGTCACCATTTTGTCGGCTGGATAAATCGTTCTTGCGGACAAGACTGGTCTCCCTAGTATCAACTGATATCTAGCAACAAGCAGAACAAGCAAATCTACCTTTCTCTAAATATTGTGATTTAGAAAGAAAAGCCAATAGGTGTTTTAGACCCTACCTTAAGTTCAACACTAGTTTGTGGCAGCCACACTTCAACCGTCCGAATGAGTTTCCTTTTAAGAACCTGCAAACACAAATGAGCACACATCAAATAACACTTGCATAGCCAATATAATAAATCATATTCATCATGGTGATCAAGAAATCCATGAAATAAACCATAAAAGACAGCTTATTGAGAAAAATAAACTTGATTGTATTAACTTTAAACAAAGAAGAACTTTACAACCTTGGTGCCTTGATGTTGTATAAGCTCCTCCCAGGGTCCAAGCAAGAATCTCCTCTACTTTGACAAGCCTCACACTCTTCCCAATGAGATCAAAAAAGGTATGTAATCTCTCCTCTCAAGCTCAATTAGGAAGTCTAAATTCCAACAACATTTACCCTAAAAAATATTCAGCTTTCAACCTCCTTAGTAACCAGCCCAATGCCTCATTTTATAGTGCAGAGGAAGGAAGCTACAGGTCCACCTATGAAGGGATAGAGTCCTCCTTCAAAGGGATAAGCTCCTCACATCAAGGGGTTAGCTCCTTTAGTTATGGGATGCATGAACCTCAAAGGAGTGAACTTGCCACCTCAAGATTCCCTCTAGAAGCTTCCAGAAATAACCCAAAGTGAGTTTTTGAGAATGTACTTGTGCCTTTTTGACTTTTACATGGGTCCGCACCCATTACACAGAAACAAAGCGGGTAGGTCTACAGGGGACATGACCATTGGGTGCGGGACTGCAAGTAATGCTAAGAGAAAGTGCGGAACCAGAGTTTTAGAGATTTTTAAGGGCTTTCTCTTATTTTTCAAGGCTTGACATGAAGAGCTGAGGTTTAAGACTTGCAAAGCAGGAAAGTATGAGTGGTGATAGACTCATACTGATTGCAGAATGTCATGGTGACAATATTTTGTGTAACACCCCATTCCCAATGGATAAGGATACTAGGTCTACGGTGTTCTTGGCACCTCCAAGGAGCTACCATCCCCATTGGAGCCAATGTTAGTGTCAGTGTCTTCACACTGCCATTAGTGATCAAAATTTACTCTTTTGCATTTCATACTAGAAGTCCCATTCTGATGAGTTGCATTCCATTAGGTCATGGATTTACTGATGGTAAGGTTCATTTCAATTTTCCCCTCATGATATATATCTGATGACCTCCTTTCATACTTTTCAGTCAATGATTCATGCTTATTTTCAGTTCATTTCATTAATTACTTAGGGTTTCAGTCTCATTAAGTCTTAGGGTTTTTTCCATGGTCAAATTTCAGTAACTTTTGTTGATAATGGTCAGCAGACACATGAGGATGATAATAATGATCAAAAAATTTCTAATCTCTTAATTTGTAAGCTTAATAAAGTTCTCACCTCAATTCTAGTTTTGAGGTGAAAATAGAGCATTTGTATATTATTTTTAAAATTTCATGTAATTTTGTTGTTCTCATATGTAATAAATGGTTCCATGCTGCTCCTGGTCACATGGTGATATTGCCAACTACTTGCCACTGCAAAACTCAAAGAAATTGAGCATCAGCCCACCTATCAAAGCAAGAAGACCAAGCATAAAAAACAAAGTGTTTGGAAAAAGCAAATAGACATTATGAAAGTGGGTTTCTTACATCAAAAATAAAAAAGTTGAAAAGATATATAAAGACCATCCCTCTATTAATCACTCATTGTTAGAGTTGAAGTTCAAGTGCTAAAAGGAGAGCTAAAAGGTGATTTTCAAGTGTCATTGAGCGAAAGAAGTGCAGTTGCTGCATTTTTGGAGAATTTCTGACCGGTGCTGCGCATCAGAGGCCGGCGCTGCACATTTGGTAGGCACTGCGCACCTGGCGGTCATTCTCAGTGTTAATTTACACATGCGTTGTGCATCTAGAAGGCACTACGCACCTGTGTGAGGCGCTGTGCACCTGCCCAGCCAAGCCTAAAAACTTCACCAAGTTTCCATTTTGCCTCAAAACTTCAATTTCTCCCTCTAAACAAGTAAGTACATGAATCCTATCTTGTGATCTAGGGTTTTGATTGCTAAGCTTGGTATTTAGCATTTTTAAAAATTCAAACCCTAGCTTCTAGGGTGAAACCCTAGTTTTCATCATCTCTCCATTGTTTTACTTACCCTAAACTTGCCATTATTCCCTAGACCAAACCCCATTCCCATTTACATATTTCCTAAATCATAAATTTCCCACATTCCCACTTACACTTTCCCCAAACCCTACAAACCCTATTCACATCACCAAACCCTACTCATACTTAACAATATCTTCATACTCATCTTCATTCCATTCCTCCACCCTATTTCACTATATTATTCACTAATATAACCACAAGGGTTCTAGCCACAAAAATCAACAGAAAGAGAGAGTGAGTATGAGTTTGAAGAAAACACCCTTAGTGACAGTTCCAGGGAGAGAAACATATAGCAAAGGAAGGCCTTAAAGAGAAAAAAGGAGCAAGATAAGTTGAAAATATTGGCTAAAGCCTCACTAGCCCATCAAAGCAACTAATGGTGGTGTCCCATGCCAAATCTGGGCAAGTTTTGATAATTTTTATCTTTTTCACATTTTGAAATTTTGAAAACAGGAAATTGGCCTAGATGTGCAGCGCCACCAGCGCTGCGCTTTTCCTTGGAGAACTTTTTGGAGGAAAGGCTTACACATTTGGATTCAGCATGATAAGAGCATCAAACCCAGAAAATCTCAGCAATTTTTGAGCAAAACTAGGTCACCAAATGGTCAAAAAACTACCAAAAAATGACCTCTTTGCCTCTTTTTGGACACACAGAAGTAGCCTTGGAGATTTCACTTTTGAGAGGGAAAATGACCTCCAAATGAAAACATTCAAGATGTTCTAGAAACTAGACAGGAAGACCTTTCAAATGAGTTATCTTGGGCTCAATTTGGCTAAGGGGAAGGCCTCCAAAATTGGTTCTGAAGCGACGTTACGCACCTGGCCAGTGGCGCTATGCATAGAGCCAGTTTGCTAAAAAATCCAGTTTTCGCCTACTCTCACTGCAAGTTGAATTTTTCTCTCTTCATGGATGAATTTATGATTGTAATTAATGACTTGGTATGTAAATGTAATTTTGAAATGATCTTAGAGGGTAGATTCATCAGTTTGAGGTGGTTTGGGGGTCAATGAATCAGTTTCCATGCTTATAAAGGCAAGCTGTTCCACTGCCTATATTCCTGTTCCTCATTTGGAAATGGTTGTAACAGTTCCTTATCTCTTGGATTTGACCCCTGATGGCTAGCATAGGTGGTTTTATGCCTATATTATGTATTTTTTCTGTCATTAGCAAAGGTTGGACTCTCTTGGATGCTCTGAGCTACATTGTACACCCTTATTAGTAGTTTGGCAAGGAAATAAACCAGGATTTGCAGCTATTTTTATGGGACACTAGTGGTAAAGTGTTTTTGTATAGTTTCTTCTTCTATTATTATTTTTTCTCATGTGTTATGTGTGCCACAATCTAATTCATTTCTTCTAGCTGAATGATATCAAGATAGATAGGTAGAATACATTGTTTACAGTGCTCTGCCTTGGGAAACCATTCAGTTTTTGATGTTTTCTACTGTTTGAGAAGGATACATGATCTTTGCATGCCCTCCTCAGCTCCTCACCAGTCTTAGACCTCTCATCTCACTCAATTCCAAGTGCCAAAACACCTACCTACCTTGCCCCATAGAACACCCTGCATCCTGACTTGATTTCCCGGACCCAAAGTTGCTTGCTCCATTTGATCCAGCAACAAAACCAACAAAATCAATCAAAAACCATAGAGCTACTATACCTAGCCTAAAATCTATATTTGATCCAATCATCTTGACTAATATTGTCAAGGAGAGAGCCCTCTCCCGACCTGGTAGGGCTAGCTACCGGGTTAAGCTTGGTTTGTGGTTATCCTGGGATTGCCTCCCTTTAGCCTGAGGTCAATCTAGGCTCTAATAGAAGGTCTATCACATTTTATGACAAGTATTCTAAAAAGCCATGAAAATTATACAATATGGTTATAATCAGGTTATACCAGGTGTTATGGCAGGGTTATGTCAGGTTATAATAGGTTTAATACATATTATGACAGGTATATAACAAGGATATAATTGGACCGTAACAAGTTATAATTGGTTTATCATAGGGTTGTCATAGGTTTGTGACAACTTCAAGACATGTTATAAAAGGTTGTCACAGGTTGATGTCAAGTATGTGATAGGTTGTAACATGTTATGGTAAGTCTGTAACCGATTTACAACATGGATATAACAACCTTATAGCAACTAACATGATGATGATTGATATAATAAAATAATTCACTATGTGGATTGGGTATGTGTGAAGGGTTTCCAATAAAAGTAATAAATAATTGGATAAGATGGAAATTGATATAACATGCCTGGATGTAGGTACTACTGTAATGGCAATAGAAATATAGGACACATGTAGATGGTAAGATAGAAATGAATAATGGGAAAGACCAGAAAACATGACAACCATGTTGTTGAATCCATAATATACAAGGAATTGAGCAAGAGAATATCTTTAACCTCTTTTGTTGATTTTCCATAAGATATTATATGTGACGTATATGCATATGTGATATATATATGCATAGATATATGTGATGTATGAGCATGTGTGTGATGATTGCATGTTGATTGACAGTGATATTCTATCATATCAATGAAGTATTTGATATGAGGACTAATCATGGTTGTTGTATTGTTGATGATGTAGTTGTTCAAGATAAAAACCTTATGTAGAATAGGCCTTCTAGGTATGCATTCTTCTTTTACATGAAATCCTTGGCAAGATGGATCACTCAAGGGACTGTTAACTAGTGAAGGGGATGCTTGAGCCTGGAAGGGTGAGTGCAACAAAAAAGAGACGATTTAATTGAATGTTTTATGTGCTTGAATGCAATGTGGATTACTGAAGGGCTTGAAGAGTACCTAGAGGCCCTGCAAAAGTAACAAGAACTCTCGGAGCCATGAAATCTAGGAAATTTCCTATACAGAAATAAGTTGCCCTAGAGTTGGTGGCACAAAACTTGAGGGATGGCTGGGGAGAAGTGAAGGGGTGCACCACTTGGGCACATGATGATCGGGGCATGAGTTTGTAGGTTGTTGGGGTTTGGTACCTTGGTTGATAGAGGGTATTGGGTATGTACCTAGTGATGTCTAAGTAGATGCCCCATGAAGTCAATGTCTCATCTATTCATATAGATAAGTATTGATTTAGTTTGCATGCCTTAATTTTTTGTTATGACTATATGAATTATGAATTGAAATTCTTAGGAATACAATACTTATGGATATAATTAGGGAACATTTTGAGGATGAAAATTTATTTTAAAGTTTAGAAAGCTTGGTGAATCTCAATAGTACATAATATGCAATTTGTAAAATGTTTGGCAATGTTTTTGTAAAAGTATTCAAATTTCTAATAATTTTATATGTCCACTATATAAAATTTTGGCGATTTTTAAGGTAAAAAAATTTAATACTATAAAATTTGGGTGAATAATTTTTAGAAAAAATGGAAATTAACGAATCTTTTTTCAGACAAAGCATGGAAAATTGGCCCAGTTGCGAATATTAGCCCCTAAAATTTTCCCTAGATATAATAATCATTTTAGAGACATGATTATAATATGCTTATTTACTTGTTGGACACTATAGGTACATATGTTGAGCAACTAGGACCTTTGGGACATGAAGAGAAGACCATTGAAGACCAGGGACTTGAAAACATGTGTTTACTATTGAAGGAAAAGGAACATCGAGGGTGGTGTTGTTCTAAGGGGAAGGGGAATGTTACACCCCTAGTTCTGCCCCTGAACTATTAATGTAATAATCACATATAATATGCATTGGCTGGTGAGCCTGAGACTCATGGATGCTCAGATGCATATGTGTGTATGTATGTACATGTTTGCTACTAAGTCAAGTTATGAGTATGGTTAAGACAACTGGGTCTGTGTAATGGGTTTGAGGATTGTGATATTAGGTTGGTGAGCCGAAAACATGTAAATGTGTTAAATATATTTTTGGGGCCAACGTGCCCAAATATATATGCCTTTGAAGGCTATGATGTTGGAGATCTTGGATGTGTAATTATGTTTACACATATATTAATAAAATAAGCTAGTTATGGATCCCACTCCATGGTAAAGAGTATGGGGGGTGTGAAACTCCAAGGTGGAAAAGGCAATGCGATGATGTGGTAGGTGTTGGTGAAAAGGGCACTTGGGGTCCATGTGACCTCAGGGTATGCCACATGGCAAAGAGCCATGCATATTTAAAAACGTGAATATTTTTCCTGTGAGGGAATCAAATGAACCATTTATTCATTTCATCCATGGCCTTTAGTTGGATAATGATTCACAGTTACAAACAAGTCTGTGAGCCCTGTAATTGGGTTTTGGAACTGATTGGGGGTCGTGTCAATTTTATGGCCTGGAAGCCCTAAGAGCAGCATGAGCTCCTAGAATCCCAAAGATGCGACCATTTCTGGATGGTTGTAAAGCACCCTAGAAGGTGGGCATTGCCGAGGGACTACGAGGTGCAGGGAAGAGGTGTTCCACTTGGGTGCAGGTTTCAGGGGAAGCGTGATCCTCTAGTTGGAGTAGCGGTTGCTGGGTTGGTACCTTAACCGATGATGTACTGATGTTTCCTGGTTTATACCATTTCCTATGGAGTTGCAACCCGAACACAACGGTGACCCATGGTTGAGATTTATGAACCATGTGGTCTATGACTGGGTGGAACACAAAGAGCCTGTGGCCAGTTGACCTTCTTTTGCCAGATAAGTGTTTATGTTCATGTGTTGTGTTAAATGATGAATTATGTTGAAACCCTAGTTTCATGGTTATGTGTTAAATGCCTCTAATTATCTTGTATTTACAAGTTACTGTATTTATGTGTTGTTTTCTTGTAACCCTAGTTGGGGTTTAAGATTTTTATGTATATGTGTTTAGTTGTGCATGTTTTATGTGACACGTATAATTTCCAGTTAATGTGTGAATTAGTGTAGGTTTCTTATGTCATTCTATTTAACTTACGAGCTTTTTTTCATAACCCTTTTTCTCAGTTTTTGTGTGCTAAATATAATTGCTATGTATGTCTATGAAATTATGGTGTGTAAACCCTAATTATTGAGTGAATACTAATGGCTAAAGCATTGTGCTGATTATTTGTTAATTATACATGTTTTTAATGGATTCAAAACTAAGGTTAATACCTCGGTTATTGAATAACATCGAGGTTTGCGCATAATTACAAGGGCATTGGTAGTGAAATTATGGTGTTTAATAACTAGAACTACGAATTATATGCTTCCACTGGAACATTTGGTGAATTATTTGGCAAATTTTTTGTTTCTGGTTTAGTAGTGGCACCTAGCTGGGGGTAGGGACATTAGACTGACATTGCATTGTGTTACTTTTATTGTGTGGTCCTCATGCCATGCCAATGTATGTGAAGTTGACAAGGCGCTGGAGGCTAAGGCCAACAAGGAAAGTCGTGTGTATAGTCGCAGGCCCATGAGGTAGTTGCCACTTACCACTTTATGACCTCTCGAAGTACTCAAGAGGAAATACAATGACTCAAGAATGATGTTACTCAAGATTGTCAAGCCTACTCAAATTCAGAATTATTGGCAGAGGTTTCACATTGGCTTCTTGATCGTGGTCACACCATGAGAAGAAAGAACTGATATATGCACTAAATCACACTACAGTGGTAGCTAAAGGCTCTGCTAGGAGGGCTTTAAAGGAGAAACACGAAGAAATGAATGATATAATATGCTTTATGAATGATATTCAGAGGAACTAGTGGAAACTATCTATATGCCTATATAGGATGAAGGCTCGCTTGGCCCACAGAGAGAGACACATACAATACGAGTTCAAGCCCTCAATGCCCACTAGTACTAGCATGAAGGACATAGATCCAATGATCTCTTCCGATACTTGAGTTGGATGATATATTATTGTTATTTTGTAGCACATTGTTTTATTGTCATATGACTTTTCCATGTTCAGTTGTTGTTCTTTTTTTTGTCGAAACTCAGTATTGTCATATATTAGCCAACAAACCCAATTACCTTAGAGATAGAGTGAGACTGATATATTTTTTTTAAATAATTTACCAACAATATAATTTGATTTCTAAAAGTAATACAAATTTAACTTACTAAAAATATTTTTATAATAATAAATATATCTTTCTTCCCAAATAATTATGATATAATAAAACAAATATTATAGATTTATTCTAATATTACACACCCTTTTTTTTCCATTAAAAAAAAATGCATTTTTTTGGGGTTAATTTCACTTTAATTTTAATCAATTTATTAAATAATTGTTTTATTAATTTTAAAATATTTAATATATATTTAATTTTTTTTAAATTAATTTTGAAAAGTTGGTGTAAGCTTATTAATTTTGGTTGGAGTTGTTTACCGAGGCAGAGGAATTTTTTGGACAGTCAAAAGTGGCTGGAATTCAAGCCAAAAAAATTCAAAAAATCTTGTAGAGGCAGTGTTTGAATCGTGTTTTTAATGGTGGAAATAGATTCAACACCATAAAAAACGTCTAGGACACCTAAAATTTTGAAGTTTAACAACTATAACTTGGATTTACAAAAATTCTTGCCAAATTTTCTCTAAATATGACCGGAATTTTCATAACTTTCCAAACAATTTCTCCAACTAATTAAACTACAACATTTTGGTCCATGATATTTTTAAAATCCCTACACAATCAACATTGATTCTCCCTATATTTTAAAATTTAAAATTATAAATTTATGAACACCGTTCCAATGACATCGTATGTGTCATTTTCTCGGGTCTCATTATCTATTATTTTGTCCGACACTTAACTCCTATTTTGTTCCATTTCGAGGTTGAAGTCAACATAATCGTTTATTGTCGTTGAGAGTCACATGCCTAAGAGCTTAATTGTAGCTGTGAGGGGCGACATATTAAAAGTATATGAAAGCAATAAGTGTTTTAATTGTACGTATGTATGTTTTCAAAGAATTAATCATATTTTTATATGTTTGGAGTGCTTTGCCTCTTAACAATTAGACATAAGCCTATACTCTCCTATATAGAATAAAATTAGATTGCAACTGAAGCATTCAAAAATTAATAATGGGTAGTGACCCGATGGAGACCATTAGACATTTGCATGTTGGAACTTCCTGTCAAAACTCTATATTAGACATTTGCATGTTGGAACTTCCTGTCAAGACTCTATATTAGGTTTAATCTTTTGAAAAATTTGTTGTGGATTGAGTTATACACCCACTTTGAAATATTATTATGTATGGCAGGGTAACAACACCCAAGTTGAATTTTGTCCCAATGAAGTGATGAAAGGAAGAGAAGGTGAATTATTAATGAACTTCAAGTGAGAGGATGAATTGTTAATGAATTTCAAGTTTTAATATTAAATGATCTCTTAATGATCTTTATTACGAATCATGTGCATTTAATAGTAAGGTAGGTGGTTGGAATGCAACTAGAATATTCATATGGGTTGATATGCATTTCTCTTCCTCATATGATGTTTGCACACAATAGGTAGGCTTGTGGTAGGGATATTGCACAAGGGGAAGGATTGAATTGTGCAAAAGTTTGATCATTTCACAATAATAAAAGTGTGGATGTTATTGATGTTGAAGAGAGGTAGGGTTGATGTCAACATATGGGGATTGAGGAGTCAATGGGGCTACAATGTCGGTTCTATGTTGTTCAGGATTTATTCTTTGCATGTCACATTCCTTTTATATAGTCTTGGGTCCTTCTTTATTAATGGGTGATCCTCCATTCAAAAAAAAATCAAAGGCTCACCAAGATAATCAATAAATTCAAGGGATTCTCCTATCAAACAAGGATTTGATGAGGGAGCTCCAAGTTCATGATGATAATTGATCCAAATCGGATCCATGAAAGACTATCAAAGAACTATGACTGTATCAGGTCGAACAAATCTCTAAAGAAATCCAAAAAAGCGATCAAAAACACCCTGAGCTAATGGTAATGGCAGCCAACGTGGAACGACGAGGACCTCAGTCAAAGTGCGCTGACCGAGGCCCATGGAGACCGCGCAGGAGGCCAAAGTAGCCCCTGGGAGCCCCGGAATGGGAAAAGGAAGTGATTTTTGATGCGCGATTCGCTAGGTGAATAGGGCCACGAAGGAAAAGCCCGAGCACTCAGTCGCGCGGGGGAACCAGAGGACCACGGGAGAAAAAGGGAAAAAGCGCTAAACACAAATGGCGAGACCTGCGCTCTGGAAACTGGCGGTTTTGATCGGGGCACCCTTAAACGGTAAGAGGTTTTGGATGAGAGCAGAGTGATTCCATACATCGATCGACGCGTGGTAGGCGGAGGTGAGAGAAAATCGTCGTTGATTGCGCGCTATTGGTCAAGCAAGTCAATCGTGCGAAACGTGCGTATAGCGTCAGATCTAAAGGGCTCAGATTGGACGACTGAGATCACGCTCGATGGAGGAAGCGGAACTGACAGGGAATTAAGCCACGTTTTAAAGGGATTTGGAATCTGTTTGACTACCACAGTGGAGGAAGAATGCATCCACGAAGTAACTGAAGAAACGAACCGATGAAGCATGCTGGCACTATTTAGAGGAGGACACGTGGCCACTCCCTGAGCGTTCATGATGACGCTGAACAAGGAACTCCAAGCACAGTCGCAAAAGGTGAATCGATAGGCGGAAGGGGAACTGAACAGGCATAGGATTCGAATGGCTAAAGCCATGAACATAGACAGTCAAATCAGTCAAGTTAGACACAGAGAGACAAAAGTCGAGAGACGAAGTGTAGCTGTGAACCCTGAGAGGAGGAATGAACATAGAGAATAGTAAATCAAAGCAGAAGGAGAGAGAGGGCTGAGCTGACCAAAGGTAGCATTGAGCACTAGAGAGCTTGAAGATTCAAGCCATCCCATAGAGGAATCTGTCTGGACTGAGCATCATAGTTGGCTCTTTCCACTGTAGACCAGAAGGTCACAAGGCTGGTAGGAAGAAGAAGAGTCTATGCACTCCAGTGGCTTGGGGAATCCAAGAACCACCCAGCCAAGCAAACCTGCTTCAGGAGAACTCACATTGAGTCCCTGTATTGTAACTTCTCTTCATAAAGACACAATAAAGCAAGGCCACCACTAAAAGTTGGACTGGAGACGTAGCCCTAGAGAATAGGTGAACTCCTTATTAAAATTTGTTTGTGTCTTTGTGTTTGCTTACTGTATTTCTCTGCTGTCTTTTCCACTTTAATGTCTGTGTATTGGCAATATGATTGATCCGTTGCTTCAATAACATAGAACACACACCAGCACATGAGTCTGTAATACCTTTGTTTAATAAAACTTTAACTGATGTCACTCATAGGGTGAATATTAGATCAAGTGGTATCAGAGTGTCTAGGTTGCAAGGTTAGACAAGCTTGTGTTGGTTTAGTTGTGAATGCTCACAAGATCAAAGCTCAAATTAGGAGAAGGAGAGTTGGTGGAAACTAATCCTGAAATTGGGAGAGTCTATCTTCGAAAGACAATGTCAGAGGAAGATTTTGTAGGGCCAGACCCTCAATTCATAGAGAGTTTCCTAGCTATAAAGTCTATGGTTGAAGAAATGTACAGAGACTTTATAAAGCAAAAGGTGGAAGATGTATCAGGCTCTAAGCAAGAGAAAGAAGAAGATGAGTCTCACTTCCATGACAACTCCAAAGGAAAGGGGAAAGAGGAACACTTTCTCGCACCTCCTAATAGCCCTATGCATAATAAGAAATCATCTTTGATTAAGTTATATGTTAAATTCAATTTTCCTATATATGATGGAGAGCTAAATGTTGAAAAGTTGGATAACTGGATTAGACAAATTGATGTGTATTGCAGGGTACAGAACATAAACTCAGACAAGAGTAAGATTTAGCTGGCAAGCCTATGCCTAGGTGGCATTGCCTTGGTTTGGTGGGAAGGTAGAACCCAAGCTGATATGAAAAGACATGGCATGACCATCTCTGTCGCGAGTGAATTTGTTGCTACAATAAAAAAGCAGTTCTATCCATTGGTCTACATGCAACAAGCCATGATGAGTTGGCAAACTCTTCGACAGTTAAAAGGGAAAAGTGTGCAAGGGTATACTCAAGAGTTCAGAAAGAGAGCATTGATGTTGGTTATCTCATTAGACTCACCAGAGACTCTTTTGAAGTACATTCGTGGTCTACATAGCTACATGAGGCATACCATCCTCATGTTTAATACCACTAGCATAGATGAGGTATCTATACAAGCTAATCATCTAGAGGCTAGAGGAAAGAATGGAAATCTAGAAGTTGGGGGACCCTGCCAACCCACTGTAAGCAAGAGAAAGGAGAAAATAAAATAGAAGTGGAAAGCAAGGAAGGCTAACACTGCATAGAAAGCCAAAGCTTCATGCACTCACTGTAAAAAGGAGGGGCATGATGATGAGCATTGTTGGATTTTGCATCCAAAGCTGAGACCTAAGAAGTTCGAGGGAAAGAAGAAGAAGATAGATGCAGCTATTCAAAGAGATTTGGGGTCAGACTCGGGAGATGAAACAACTATAGCAGCCACAGGTATAGAAGGTAAGAATTCTGAAGCATCTACAAGTAATTCTGCTCAATCTGTTATTGATGAAGAAAATGAGAGAAAAAGACATGAGCTTTTCCATATTCGAGTTATTTCCAAAAATCAAAAGATTGATACTTTGTTAGATAGTGGCTCACAAGTAAATTTGATCTTTGAAGAAATTTTAAAGAAATTGGGATTAGCAACTACACCTCACAAGAAACCATACCCATTAGGATGGTTGAATGATAAAGCACAACTACAAGTGACTAGACAGTGCAAACTCAAGTTTTCTTTTGGGTCAGCATTTGTAGATGAGGTTGCATTAGACATAATTGCTTTGGATATATGTGGAATTGTTTTAGGAATCCTTACTTGTATTATAGAAAGGCTATTTTTTATAGAGCTGAGAACAAGTATCTACTTGTTAAAGATGGAATCAAATACTTTGTGAGAGCTCATAAGCTCAAGAATAATTATACTCTCATAAATTCAGGATAGATGAAAAGAATGATAAATTCATGTAAACAATTCTTACTGATGGTTGTAAAGGAAAAGAAACCTGATAAAACCAATGTATTTGAGGGTTGTAATGCTAAACATCAAGCTGATATAGAAAAGGTTGTTTCAGAGTATGATGTCTTATTTCAGGAACCTAAACGTCTGCCACCCAAAAAGGGAATAGTACATGATATTATTTTTGTAGCAAGATGTTCCATTGCCTAAAATTGGGATGTACAGGTGGTTTGCTTTAGAGAATGTTGAAATCAAGAAGTAGGTGAAGGAGCTGCTCGAGAAGGGTTTCATCAGGCCTAGCACATCACCATGTGGGTCACCAATCGTTTTGGTGAGAAAGAAATATGGCTCTTGGAGAATGAGCATTGACTACTGAGCACTAAATAAGATAACAATCAAGAATCGTTATCCCCTTCCTCGGATAGATGATCTTCTAGATCAATTAAAGGAAGCTGTTTATTTCACCAAGTTGGATTTGCACAGTGGATACCATCAGGTCAGAGTTGTAGAGCAAGATGCATGGAAGATTGCTTTCAAAACAAAGCAGGGATTGTATGAATGGCTGGTTATGCCTTTTGGCTCAACTAATGCTCCTACTACTTTCATGAGATTAATGAATGATGTACTCAGACCTTTTCTTGATGATTTTGTTATTGTGAATCTGGATGAAATTCTAATTTTTAGTAATACGTGGGAAGAACATTTAAAGCATGTTAAGCAGACATTAGATGTTTTGAAAAGAGAAAAACTTTATGTTAAACTCTCAAAATGTGAATTTGGAAAACATCTCTAAACAACTTGGGTCATATAGTAGGGGGAGGTGAATTTAAAATAGATCCCTCTAAAGTGGCAATCATTGTGAATTGGCCTAAACCCCGGTCTGCTACAGAAGTGAGAAGATTCCTAGGAGAAACACAATATTGGAGGAAGTTCATTTCTAACTTCTCCTCAATTGTAGCTCCCTTACATTCTTTAATAGGATTGAATAAGGTGTTTTAGTGGGGAGGCAAACATCAGAAAGCCTTCGACACCTTGAAAGAGAAAATTAGTACAACACCTGTACTAGCACTGCTAGATCTACAAAGACCATTTGAGATCCAAACTGATGCCAGTGACTATGCCAAGGGAGCAGTGTTGACACAACACGACAAACCCATATGTTATCATTTTGAGACTTTTAATCCTGCAGTAGTTAACTATCCTACATATGATAAAGAATTGTATGCATGAATTCAGAGTGTGAAAAATTGGAAACATTATTTAATGGGAAAAGAGATAGTTATACATACTGATCATCAGCCACTTCAACATCTACACTCCCAAACTAAGTTGCAGCAATCAACACATTACAGATGGATGGGTTTTCTACAACAATTTCACTTAGTCATCAGGTATAAAAAGGGAATACATAACAAGGTTGCAGACATGTCATCTAGACCCATTATAAATGCATCTACCATACTTAAGCATAATTCTGTGCTACATGAAAGCTACATAGAACAATATGCTCAGGATATGGACTTTAAAGATGTATATGCAACTTTGAGTCAAGGAAAAATAGTAGAAGAATTGGACTATCATATAAAAGACTGACTCTTATACCATTGTGGGAAACTCTGCATTCCACAAACTGAGAGGATAAAGATAATAGGGAAGAACACACTTCTCTGATATCAGGTCATTTTTGGGTAAGTAAAACAGTTGCACAGTTGCAAAGATTCTGCTATTGGCCGAAAATGAATGAGACAGTTTCTAGATATGTAAGAGGGTGTGCCATGTGTGCTAAAAGCAAGCCCAACAATAGAAAACTAGGCTTGTACACTCCATTGCCAGTTCCTTCTCACCCTTGGGAAAGTGTTTCCATGGATTTTGTTGGAGGACTGCCTAAATCTAGGAAAGTTCATGATTATCTATATGTTGTTGTGGATAGGTTCAGCAAAATGTGTATTTTTATACCTTGTAGTAAACAGATCACAATTGAACAAACTGCAAAATTGTTCTTTGAACATGTATGGGTTCATTTTGGATTACCCACTTCCATTATATCTGATCAAGACACCTGATTTGTGGGGAAGTTTTGGTCTGTTCTGTGGGAACTGATGGACAGCAAACTGAAGAAAAGCACAACTTTTCATCCACAAACAGATGGCCAGACAGAAGTAATAAATAGGATAGTGATCCAATTACTTAGAGGATATTGCTGTAAACATCCTAAGCTTTGGGATGAACACTTTTGTTATGTGCAGCATGCTTACAGCAGAGGAAAACACTCTTCTACACAGAGATCTCCTTTTGAGACCTATTTTGGTTTCACACCAAGGTTTCCTTTGGATTTTATATTTGGTAAAGATACCATGGTTGATGGACACAGTGATGTGGACAAGGCAATTAGGTTCATTGAACAGATCCAGGAGATACATCAGGTAGTACAGGAACAACTGGAAAAGAGCCAGGCCAAGTATAAGGCTAGGCATGATAAGCATCGGATGGAGCATAGTTTCCAAGTTGGAGACCAAGTCTGGCTATATATTAGCAAGGAAAGGATGCAAGGTGAAGGTAAAAATCTAAAGCCTATCAGGTATGGACCTTTTAGGATACTTGAGAAGATTGGTGAAAATGCGTTTCACCTTGATTTACTAGATTACATGCACATCTACTCAGTCGTAAATGCAGATTGGCTGAGATTGTTTGAACCTTCAATGATTGAGGACCCTAAAGAGCAAAGTCAATTGCATTCTATTGATGACCTGCTACTTGAATACCTTAATGAGTTGCAGGAAGACACAGTGTTGCATAGGAAGGTGAGGACAACGCGCAGGGGAGAAGTTGAGTACCTGAGGATTGGGCTCAAAGGTTCAAAGCCAAGCAGCGCAAAGTGGATTGAGATTGGACAAGTGAAGAAACAATATCCTCACTTAGTCGATGCTTGAAAACCAAATTTTGGTGGTGCAAAAGCTTTTTCAGTGGGAAGGCCGTGATCTGGATCAGATCCATGAAAGACTATCAAAGAACCATGACTGTATCAGGTCGAACAAATCTCTAAAGAAATCCAAAACAGTGATAAAAAACACCCTGAACCAGTGGCAATGGTAGCCAACATGGAATGACAAGGACCTCAGTCAAAGCATGATGACCGAGGCCCATGGAGACCATGCAAGAGGCCAGAGTAGCCCCTGGGAGCCTCAGAATGGGAAAAGGAAGTGATTTTTGATGCGCATTACTAGGCAAACAGGGCCATGAAGGAAAAGCCCGAGCACTCCCGAGCACTCGGTCGCGCAAGGGAACCGGAGGACCGTGGGTGGAAAAGGGAAAAAGCACTAACATAAATGGCGGGACCCGTGCTCTAGAAATCGACGGTTTTGATCGGGGCGCCCTTAAACGGTAAGAGGTTTTGGACGAGAGTGGAGTGATTCCATACATCGTTCGACGCATGGCAGGCGGAGGTGAGAGAAAACCGCCTTTGATCGCGCGTTATCAGTCGAGCAAGCCAACCACGTGAAATGTGTGTATAACGTCAGATCTGGAGGGCTCAGATCGGATAGCTAAGATCGCGCCCAATGGAGGAAGTGGAACCAACAGCGAATTAAGCTACATTTTAAAGGAATTTGGAATCCGTTTGACTGCCATGGTGGAGGAAGAACCCATTCACGGAGTAACTGAAGAAATGAACTGACGAAGCATGCTAACATTGTTTAGAGGAGGACACGTGGCCACTCCCTAAGCATTCATGATGACACCGAACAAGGAACTCCAAGCGCAGCTGCAGAAGGTGAATCGACAGGCGAAAGGGGAATCGAACACGCATAGGATTCGAATGGCTAAAGCCATGAACAGAGACAGTCGAATCAGTCAAGTTAGACACAGAGAGACAGAATTCGAGAGACGAAGTGTAGCAGTGAACCCTGAGAGGAGGACTGAACACAGAGAATAGTCAAGCAGAGCAGGAGACAGAGGGCCGAGCTGACCAAAGGCAGCATTGAGCACTAGAGAGCTTGAAGATTCAAGCCATCCCATAGAGGAATCTATCTGGACTGAGAATCATAGTTGGCTCTTTCCACTGTAGACCAGAGGGTCACAGGGCTGGTAGGAAGAAGAAGAGTTTGTGCACTCCAATGGCTTGGGGAATCCAAGAACCACCCTGCCAAGCAAACCTGCTTCAGGAGAACTCACATTGAGTCCCTGTATTGTAACTTCTCTGCTTAAAGACATAATAAAACAAGGCTACCAATGAAAGCTGGACCAGAGATGTAGCCCTGGAGAATAGGGTGAAATCCTTATTAAAAATTGTTTGTGTCTTCATGTTTTCTTACTGTATTTCTCTGCTGTCTTTTCCATTTTAATGTCTGTGTATTGGCAATTTGATCGATCCGTTGCTTCAATAACATAGAACACACACCAGCACATGAGTCTGTAATGCCTTTGTTTAGTAAAACTTTAACTGATGTCACTCATAGGGTGAATATCAGATCAATAATTTAGCAGCACAAGTCATGGAAACAATAGAAATTCTCATTTAGCATAAGTAAATTCTTCACTACATGGAGGCAAAATGTAGGCTCCTACGACACAAATTGGATAATATTTTACCTAAAGTTTAGATTAGGTTGTTAAAGCTAATTCCAACTATAAGTAGTGCCTAGGAAACACATAATACTTTTTCACCCAAATTTTAGATTTGAATGAGTATGTACCAGAGGTAGACCAAAAGGCAACTCAAAACACGAACTCACACTATCAGTTACATTGACTAAGATGGAGCGCGACATTATTAGAATTCTAGGTATTTATTATTGCCTATATACAATTAAGTATTTTATGAAATATTATCTATCTTTTTATTACTTATGTATAACTCTAAACTAAGGATTTATATTTTGGTACAATGGTAATCTTCCATTTATTGTAACTCAACTGCATGCTTTGGTGGCATATTTTGATTAATATAAATTTCTCATTATTGTCGGCATATTTTGCTTAATATAAATTTCTCATTATTGTGTACATATTTTGGCTTTCTCATTATTACCCCCTATAACCAAGCATGAGGGAGATGTAAAATAATAAAATAATACTTACATTAACAAATTAAAAAATAGTAATAGACCATTCAACAACTTTATATAGAGAGATAAAGTAATTGAGAGTGAAATATTTATAATTTCATCCATAATTGGTTTCTACTTTTTTAGTATGACAAAGATACGTGTAATTCCTTCATTACTCAATATGGAGTTGACACATAGTAAAAACAATATTGATATTAAAAGAAATGGATTTCCTTCATTATTTAACATGGCATTGACAATTATAGTTTGAAGGACATATATAATTCGTTTGTGTCTAGTTGATATATACAATTTAGTGTCAATGTTAAATAAAATATTCCGATGACCATATATTAAGTAACATATTCATCTATCTACTAGATAGATGAAAATTAAAAATGTTACTTATATTTCCATTTTCCATTTTCACATAGATATGCAATTAGAATGAAATATTTCAACATGCATATTAAGTAAATATTTCTCTATTTCTCTCAAACAAATACCTAGAAACAACATTGTAATGTCAAAATAAACATTTTGACTTTGTGAAAAAAATAAAAATAAATAATAGGCGTAATTATATAAAAAAGTAATAATTATGATTTAAAATATAAAATTATAGTGGTTTGCAAGCCCGTAGTATTGGTCCATGGTATGGTTAAGATGAAGTCTATTTAAAGACTTGAGGAAATCTATTATGGAATGCAAGAGTACTAACTTAGATTCATTTTAACTTCAAACTTGATCTCTCTACACTTGGTAGATCTAGATTTAAGATTCATAGGCATCAAATCTCTTTATGTGCAAACCTCTCTTAGATTTAGAAGTAATATAGATGAATTATAAGAAAAAGAAATTAACATCTCAAAAGATATGATCTTTCTCAACACTAAATAAATAGACTTATAATTAACATAACTCTATATTAATTATTAAAAAAATATTATTATTATTATTTTAAATAGTAAATAGGTTTAAAATAAAATAAATATATATATTTTTTATCATAAATTTGCTAGTTTACTGATTTAAAACAATCCTGAAATAAATACATTTTTAAGGAAAGTTAATATAATTTTTGATAATTTGTTATTTTGATCATATAATTTGGGTTGCTTCTATATATGATATTTAAAAGAGTAAATTCGTGATTTTTCATATTCGATTATAATTTTACAATACTTTTTATAACATTAAAATTTTAAATCCATATATATTAGGATAATTGATGAATGTTTATTAAATTACATTTTAAAAGTTTAGATTTTTGTTTTTTCATTTAAATTGGGTGATAAAATTATTAATAAAATTATGATTGAGATTGTAAATATTTATTTTTTAAATTTTATTTTTGAATGTTTAAATAGATTGAGTGTTTTAAAAAGCTTTTGAATTATTTGAATTTTGCAGAATATGTTGTTTCTAACAAAATTTATTAGAAAATAATATTAGTGAATGATAAAATTGTAAAACACTTAGGACTATATTTTTACTAAAAAATTTTAACACAAAAATAGTTTTTTAAAGTAAATGGCAGAGTGGGATGTTTATCACTTTGGTGATATAATTATTACTGAGATTATGATTGAGTTTGTAAATTTTTATTTTTTTAATTGTATTTTTGAATGCTTAAATAGATTGAGTGTGTTAAAAAGACTTTGAGGCATTTGAATTGTGTAGATTATGCTATTTCCAATAAATTTTACTACAAAATATTGTCGGAAAATGATAAAAATGTAAAACACTTAGATTACATTTTTACTAAATTTTTTGAAAATAAAGTGAGAATTTTAAAGTAAATGATGTAGTAGGACGCGTATCACTAGGATTGTGTGAGGCTTGGTTGAGTCTAGACGCTTCTTGGGAAGTTTAATTCCCCCAAAGTGACTTCCATCCTCAACCCCTCCCCAGGGTTTTAAACCTATAACCTAGTAAGGACTAAACTGAAAACAAACCAACAAGTCTACACCTCATAGATATATATAATTCTTTTATTCTTAAAATAATTAAAAAAAACAATAATTAAATACAACTAATCATATTTTAAATTACAAATTTATATATTCATAGTGATTATAAAAAATTATAAAAATTTTGTATTTAAAAAAATGTGGAGTAGAAAATAATCAAATACAAATGATTATATTTTAAATTAAAATTTTATATATCCATAATAATATAAAAATTCGTAGATGCTTGTTTGTTGTTCTTAGTTTTATGGGGATTTTAAATAGGTTGGAATGGCCAACCTTCTAGGAAGGAATAAGTACGAAACTTTCAAACGTTTTGACATATTGTTTTTCTATTTTAGTACTATTAATGTGAATAAGTACGAAACTTTCAAACGTTCTGACATATTGTTTTTCTATTTTAGTACTATTAATGTGATTTGAGATAGTCAACTTTATGAGTGATTGGGGAATAATTTTGGTGTCACTTATTAAGGCTCAAACCAAATTTATGGATTGGGAGAAACTTTGTGATTCATAGACGAACACTACATTATTTTTAAAGCAAATTGCAGAGGAGAACAAACAATTTGGTGGAGTTTCTAATTTTAAAGTCTTTAATGAAGTTAGCTTATAGTTTGGTGATGAGTATCAGTATTGTAGCAAGAATGTTGTAATTTTTAGGGCTACTAATTTAATTTTATCAACCCGAGCTTTTGTACAAATTTGGAGGTGACAGTGCTATTTATAGAGAAGATGCATCATTCTACTCATGTCACTTCTCAACTGGGGCACTTGACCATTAGGGTTCCCCATTAGTCCTTTATTGAATTAAAGGGAATCTAACTAATAACAATGAATGTAAAGCTACTTCTAGTGCAGGGAAAGTAAATGCTTGTGTAATTAGGAAATGAAAGATGCCAAATGGTGAATGCTATGAAATTTCATAAATCATATAGCTATGAAATGACACAAATTACTTGCAAAAATGAGCTATGCTAATAATGCAATTGATCATCTCGCTGTCAGGATTGCTTGAAAATAGAAAGCTACTCTATCATCTCAGAATTCAAACATGCATGCATTAACTATCTCATTCATATTTGCGGAAAAGGTCTTAATTGCTAACTTCAAAAATATAAAAGCTAATGCTATCTGATCTTGCAGGAAGGAAAGGAATGGGACAGATGGTCTAGTTGGCACTTCTAGTCATGGATTCCAAGCTAAGGGGCTAATCTATTCCTATACTAGGCTATCCTATCATTTTAGGTCAAAACAAGTGTTATAGCTCCATTTACCACCCTTGGTATTTGTGATGCTTGGTTTATGGCCTAGGGCAACCCCTCCTTCCAGACTTGGTCCAAATATTTTAAAATAATGTTTTATTCCCTGTACGCTACTTTTGCTTGAGATAAAAGCATGTACACGTGGGTTAGTCAATACCCAACCTGCGTATATGTGTTAAAACACTTAAAAAAATTAACTTTCCTTAACTATGGGTAGATTTAATGGGTTTTACCTGTTCATTACCTCCTAGTTCCCATGGCCCAAATGTTTCCCAACTAAAAAACTAATTGGGATAAGTATAAATAGACTTTTATGGGAAGGCCTTAAGGAGGAGAAGAGATAGAATTATTAAACTAAGATTATCCCTGACTGAGTCTAAAGTATCCCTGTGCTTCAAACACTTCCCCAAGTTTCAGGAAAGCCTTGTTTCCTTGAGTGTTGATATTCTCCCACTTTCTTGAGATATCATGGTATTGGTTATGGAAGGAGTCTGTTGAAGACTAGGACTGGATGGATCTGGAGGACAGTTCCGCTTGGAGCCAGAAGAATAAGACTCAGGTGAATTCTCTCCGTGTTAGTTGTAACTTTCTGTAATAAAAATAAATGTTGTCTTGTTCCTGAGATTAACATTGTTTATGCATCAGATATTGTTGTAATTCATGTATGAATGTTATTTTGATGTATAACTAATCATTTTGCTTATATGATATAAAGTTAGCTTCATTAAAATGCTTTATCTATATGTTGCTATGTATGTTTGGATTGGTTGATTTACAGATATGAAGATCATCAGGGGTTGCAGAGGGTCTGAACCCCGTTGGAACTACCCAAATGAAGGACATCTCGGTATGGTCGCTATTGCATAGTTTGTTTATATAAGCATGTTGCCTGAGTTGTATGAGTGTTTATTACTGTAGTTTTCTCTTGCTCTATTGGGGTGTCAACCCAAAGCCCTAGGGTACTTATTCCCGTAACAACAAGCTGCTACATGTTTGCTACAAGGAACTGCTACAAGATGTCTTGAACTACTACAGGAAGTTAGCTGAGAGGTTTTGGAGGGTAAGAATAGTGAGATGAGGTGTTGGAAGGGAGATGATAGTTGTAGAAGGTGTAGGGAAGGTAAACATTGCCCAAGGCCAAGCCCAACACCCCAAGGAGGCCGGATTTGTCTAAGGTAGCTTGCTCATGGTGGCTGGAAAATAGAGGTTCAGATTGTGGGCTAGTATGCCTCGATGGAAGGTGGAGAAGACATAAGTGAAGTTGGTTGGAGGAGTCCCTTCATGCAGATCAATATTCCCAACATTTAAACTTGTTTCTATTTTCATTTATAAATCACTACATGTCCACATGGAAAAGATGAGTTGAATTTCAGGAAGATGATCCATCTACTGTTAAGGACTAGATATATGAAATGAATTTCCTTTTTAGCCACATAAACCTTAAGAAAACAAGATAACAACTGCAGATGCTTTCAATAAATCATAAACAATTATCTAGCTAAGAATGAAACTTAATCTATGCAAGAAACATAAGACAAACTCTGTTTTTGGCGCTATAAGAGTGGGGTCCTCTAATCATGATCCCATGAGGGAGATGAGATAGGGGCCACTGTCACAAGATTTTATGGTATAGTTTCCTCCACTAAACTGCAATACTAATCTACCTCTTTAAACTAATGGAAACAAGGGTAAGAAATAATTCAAGTAACGTGCTAAGCTAAAAAAAATAAAATAAATAAATAAATAAATTTCAACAGCTAACTATCATTCTAAGCTAAGAATACAACTACAAAGGACGAACTTATGCTACTAGGGTTGGGCTCTAACCCAAGAGCTTAAGCCCTCTGAGTCAACTCAGTGCCAGATCAAAACATAATTTCTCATTATCATAAAAATGTCAAGTACATCATAACAATAACAGTCAAAATGTTTTAGCTCAAAATGACCTCTTGGCTACAACAAAGAATCGAATCCTAGTGAGTCCCTTGGTTCTCTTATTTATACAAAACTAGAGCTACCATCAACTCCCTAGAAAATAGGGATACTTAGCTCCCTAACTTGAGAATAACTCTTCCTTGACTGTCACTGGTTTGGATACTAGTGACACAGAGCTGATGAGATAGAGTGGAGGAATCTTCAATGATTTGAGGAGTTAAGGAGGGAGAACAACTCCTAAAATCTCTCTTGCTTGCCTACTCTGAATTCCTGCACTTAAGTCAACCCAAAACTACTCCAATTCATACATTTAACACACATTAGGCCACATGACATAGTAACTCAACTTTACTCTTCTCACTAAGAAAAATATAACAAAATATGTAAATAAATGTGAGAAAATTTAATTTAATAAGTTGAAGAGTGGTAATGTGACCCATATAGTTTACCTATTGACGACCCTCATCATCACCCCCCTACTGAAACTGTTTCTCATCCTCTAAGCAACCTAGTCATGTATATCCATATAGTTCATAGCCATGGCAGCTTCTTTGATGACCTAGGCTTAAGTGGATGGTGTCTCTTCTTGAGGATAAAACCCTGCGTTTCGAACCTTGCATTTTTCTCTATCTCTTCCCACTGCTTTCTTTCCTCTTCTTCATTCCTACCTTCGAGCAAACCCAATGGAAAAGGTGGACTGAGTTTTAGTCCAATCCAATTGATCTTCAGTCTTTTCATGGCCTTCTTATACATGGGTGTCCTTTCCAATTCATTTCTCAATCTCTCAGGAGAGTGGTACTCCCTGATCCAGAGATTGTGTGGAAGGTTATTCCATCTCCTTTGGCATGCTTGTTGGCTCTCAGTTCCTAATAATCTTAAATTTTTCTCAAAATGGGAGATGGCCTATTCTTGGGTAGGCAAGTATCTTGGTGCAAATTGAGCATAATTGGAAATTATGTTGTGGTTACTAATAACAACCATGGAATTTATTTGTTCTACTTTGATGTAGAGGGGATTTCTTTCCTCTTTTTCTACTATTATCTTCACCTCCTCAGCCCTGGCCTCCTCTTGAATCATCCATGATGCAAGGGCCATCAGTTGCAAGTCCCCCAACTTCTTATTGGGGTCCCCCACATTCAAGTCTGTCAAGGAGAGGTTGTGCAGGTAGAATTCAGATAATTTGGCCTTGTCTTCAAGGGTGCTCTTATCACATAGCTCGATGAATTTCCTATAACATTGGAATGGTATGGTCCCCTATTATGCTAATGTCTTAATTTGAAACTACATTCATTGATCTCTGAGGTATAGTGCATATGATTTGGATGGTATCCTGCATTTAAGTGCCTCTAGGGAGAGACTTGCCATGGTAGCTAATTGGCTCTCCTTTTCTTGCAACTTCCCCCTTAGCCATGTGTTTTCTATCTGCAACTATGTTCTCATGGTGTTCTCTCTATCTCTCAATTCACTCAACTCCCTGCTCATCTCTACGAGTTTCCCTTCGATATGGCCCACATTTTCTACTTTATTTGACTTAGCAATTTGCATCCATCGATGTGTCCTTCCTCTTTCTTTTTCAAGTTCAAAGAAGAGAGGGATTGCAAATTTCTGTGGTATCACTCTGCCTCCCTCAATAAACTTGTAGTAGAGCTTAGATTTGGTTGTGGGCTAGGCTCATGCAACTATGGAAAGTCTCCCTCAAATGCCTTTGGAGAAGCTACCCCCTCCTATACTTGTGGTGTTGCTTCCTTTCCTTCTTTCTACCCCTACTTCTCTTCATGTGGATCTTTCTGTCTTTCTTGTAGTGCTTTCAACGTTTCTACTCCATGCCAGGTTTCAATGAATTCCAGGTCTTGATCCAAGAAATAGTCCATGTTGATACTCAATCCAAGAGTCATATGACAGAAGCTCTTCCGGTAGGATAAGTTGCAACAACATTTTCATGGCGAGTTATTCAACATAGAGTTATCATGTGTAGCACTGTTTGGGGATCCTGTAGCAGGCCTTTTCATTTCTGTTAGAGGGTTACATGTACCTTTGTTGGCTTAGATGATGTTAACCTAGTGATAGGCTTCCTGACGTAAGTGACGGTAGCCCTTGGGGTTTCTTCTGGTGATGTGACATTATCAACCTTCATTCCCATGGAATCTAGCTTCTCCTGCTTGCTTGGTGATTCTTCAATTATGATGGGGGTTTTTGTTGGTGTTTATTGATTCCCCTACTTAATCTTATTCCTTCTTGTTTTGAAATAGAGGGGATTTTGCCTTTGTCTTTTCCTCTTGGAATTGATGGGTGTGCTAAAGGCAGCCAAGGCAACAACTACCTCCTTTTCAGTGGTTTCATGACACAAACTTGGGGATATCTCCTCTTCTTCAAGTGCAGTTTCTTTGTCAAGGTTGGTCTCTACCTTCTGCTCCTCCTTTCCTTGTTTCTTTTCTTCTTCCTCCTCTTCTTTTTCTTCTTCCTATGTTTCGTCTGCCTCTGCTTCTTCTTCTCCTTCCTCTACCTCCTCTTCCTCTTCATCACTAGAGGTTGGGGTCCCACCATGTTTAAGGGCCCAGGTTTCAAGGAAGGATTCTCTATTCATGTCCCTAAATGTGGACCAGAGAACAAGAATTCTCAATTCGCTTAAGGAATCTTCCATTATTAGCTTGATGAGACAATGGTGTGCAAACTGTTGGTGTCACCTTCTCACTCATGTTTATAATGGACTGTAAAAGGAAATAATGCACACGGAGGCTTTCGTTTATGGGTACTCTAGCTCTAAATTTCAACTCATGGAGGAATTTGAATTGGTAGACATAGAATACACTTAGTCTCCCCTCACAAGAAATGTACTTAAGGATGTGGTATCTCACCTCATCCCATGGATGGGGAAGGCTCTCCCTTCTGACCCCATTTTTGTCTTCAATTAGCATTTCATCATTTAGGAAGAAATTTTTATTATAAAAGGTGTTTTTGGCCTTGTCCTCCTTTCTCCATTGAACCCCTAGAGGAAGTTTTGTCACTCTGCTAATCACATCAGGTTTGATGGTAATGGACAACCCTCTCACCATAGTGGTAGCACTTGTTCTTGCTTAAGGGTTTAGTGCCATGGTAAACTCATAGGTTATATCATCATCATATCCCTTGAAAAACTCAAAGAAGCCTAACCAGTGATGCCTCCTGAAGATATCTACCACAGGGGATGAAGGTGAATTATTGATGTATCTGTGGTTTCTCTTCTATTGAATCCCCCTCCCATTTTATTCTACGGTTTTAGCTAAGTGCAGGAGATTTTGTAGGATAGCTTCAGTATGGATTTCAGGGTGGCTGAGAGCTTAAACTTTTTAGTGGATGACTATAATTTATACCATTCCTTAAAACCACATAAATTTTCTTATATAGCCCTAACCTCTGTCTAATTCCCAAGTTGACTGTAATTACTAAAAGAGTGCAGAGTTTATGAATTATCAAAACATGGACAGAGGCGAGATGGGCCACTTACTTTTCAATGTAATGCTTGGGATTATGACAATTTATGATAAAGTTGACCCTAGGCACCCTCTTGCAGACTTCCTATGGAATTCTAGTGCTTCCTATAGGCTTCTAGGTTTCATGTAGCTATTTCATGTAATTGTCTCTTGCAGGATGGCCAGAGTAGGGTTCGACTTTTTGATGGATTCCTGAACCTGTCCCTATCTCTTTGATCTCTAAATGAGCACAAAAATGCATGAAAGTTTGGGGTTTATGCTATTTATGGTCGAGGCTCAGAGTGTTGTGTTGGTTTGCAGTGGTATTTTCCTAATTGGGACCATTGGCCCACCCTTTGTGATCATTCACTTTCTCCTTGTAATCATCACCCACTTCTCCTTAATTGCTTCAAATACCTTTTTAACTAATTCCCATTGATGTGACACTTTGACATGGCATGTTGACTGGGAGTTCACTTTTTTATCATGAGCTAAGGGTGGCCAATTTAAATAGCCACCTCCAGCTTATAAAAATACCTTTCTTCGACATCTATACATTTTCCATTATATCGTACTTAGGGAAGAGCCGGGTAATTTTCCATACATGTGCCTACCTTTTGTCGATTGATGCATGTTGGAATATTTGCCTTTTGTGCTGCTACTCAGGGAAGTGCTCCTTTACTCTCTTCCTATGCATTTCTTCCTACTTGTATGGCTAACTTCTTGTCTGTTCATGTGTGTAGGTGCTTGGTATCCCTTTGTTATTGCTGTTGTGGAGCTTGCCTAGGAGAAACAAGGTGTTCAAAGATGATGGTACTCCTCCTTACTCTGGTTGGGAAGAAAAAAATGAAGTCTTAGGCTAGTTTCAATAATGGAATAGGCTACTACAAAAGATCCTGTAGATGCTACAGGAGATCCTATAGCTGCTACGGGAGATCCTGTAGCTGCTACATGAGATCCTACAGCTACCTCTTTTCTTCCTTTTACAATAATTTTTTCTCAGAGGGATGTTGGGTAGTGGTGTAGGGTTGGAGGATGAGGGAAGAGCTTTGATGGAGTAGTGAATGGCTTAGGCAAGGGAGGAGATGTCCTCTGGTTTTTTTCATTATATTTTGGACATTTTCCTATGTTTTGTCTTGAATGAGACAAAGTTGGGTATAGGTCTGGTGATTTGGACCAGGGATGCATGGATGATGTGTGAGTGGTTTGATGAAGTGTGAGGTCCATAATCAACCTAAAACAGGGATGCATGATGATTTTCTTATTGGGTCTCCTTTCCTGTAGCATTTCAGGACATCCTGTAGTGCTACATGATCTTCCTGTAGTGGCTATAGGACATCTTGTAGCAAGATAGAAAATGAAAAAAAATGATTTTGATGCCTGAAAATGGATATGAGTGGTAGGGACATGATTGGCATGGACGCAATGGATTTGATGGAGGGAGAAATGGAATAAAACTTGGCATGTTGTCCCTGTAGCTCTTCATCTTTCACTGCCTTCAAAACCTACAAAATCACATAATTTATTAGTGGACAGGTTTGAGTTCCTTGCCATGGTATTCTTTTTGTTTTTTTTCTTCTTTTTTTCCTTTTTTTTGAAAGACACACAGGCTGCCTCAAGAGAGGTTTTCAACCTGCCTACCTGCCCTAGGCACCTCAAGGGAGGTTTTCACCCAGGGATCTTTTTGTTTTTTATTTTTTCACTCTTGGGCTGCCTTAAGGAGGTTTTCAACCCAATAGTTGGCCTCATATGCCTCATAGAGGTTTTCACCTAGGCCTCTTATTGATTTTTCTTTTTCACAAATAAAATAGTTTTCAAGAATTGTGTGACTTGGAAGCTAGGACACTTCCGATCACATTTATATCCTTACTAATGTTGTTGATGAAATCCTCCCTAGATAGAGGTATTTTGTAAGCTTTCAATCTATATCCATTGACAAGAAAGGGAATACCTTCCTCATCAATGGTCCTGATTTGAACAACCCCATTGTCATGGCACTTCTCTATCAGGTATGGGCCTAACCACCTTGTCATCAATTTTCCTTTGAATTCCTTGAACCTGGAGTCATATAGCAGAGCCCAATCCCCTTCTTGAAAAACCTTTTCCTTGATGTTCTTTTCATGCCAAACCTTCCTTCCTCTGTACTTGGATAACTTCAGTGTGTAGGAGGGCCTGCATCCTGAATTCATCCATACCATTTAGTTGGAGAAACCTCTCTTGTTGTGCCTTTGTAACATCCAAATCCAATTCTGCTACCATTATCAAGGTGTTGTACTCAAACTCAATCGAGAGCAGAGCCTTCTTTCCATAGACCAAGTCATAAGGGGGGAACCAGTGGTTGTCTTCCAGGTTGTATTATAAGCCCAAGTGGCCTCCACTAGTCTATCAGTCCAATATTTTCTGATGTTTCTCAAAACCTTCATGAGGATGCCTTCTAATGTTCTGTTGGTGACATCTACTTGTCCATTGGCTTGAGGATGATAGGAAGTTGACTTCCTGTGTTTTAGCCCATGCTACCTCAACAATTTTTTTATCAGATGTGATGTGAATTGAGCTCCCTGATAAATGACTAGCTCACTAGGGTACCCAAACTTGTAGAATACATTCTCCTTTAAGAACTCAACTAGTTTCTCCTCTGTTGCTACCTTGACAACCTTTATCCCAACCCACTTTTTTAAATAATTAATGCATACAATTATGTACTTTTTCTACCCTGATGATGGATCAATGGGCCCAATTAAATTCATGCCCCACTTGTCAAATGGCTCTAGATTCACTTGAGGTTGCAAGGGAATTTCACCCTTGGGAGTAGCTTTTCCCATCCTCTGGAGCTGATCACATCGACTGGTGTATCTTCTTGCATCTTGGTGGAGAGTGGGCCAGTAGTAGCCAGCTTGCAGTACCTTGAAGGATGTCCTCTTGGCTCCAAAGTGACCTCCACAAGGCCCATCATGACAGGCTAGAAGGATGTGAAAGACTTCCTCCTCCCTAACACACCTCCTCAAAATTTTATCTAGGCCCAGCTTTAAGAGATCGCCCCCAATCCAAGTGAATGGGGCACTCTTCCTTACAATTTTTCTCCTTCTTGTATGATAGATTTGGAGGGAACTTTACAGCAACTAGGTAGTTGGCTATGTTAGCAAACCATGGAGAGAGGACTGAAATAACAAATAAATGTTCATTTGGTAGCTGATCATCAACCATTCCTTCCTCACTTGCAGGCAAAGCAAGTCTAGACAAAAAATATGCAACTACATTTTCTCTACCTGGCTTATCAATGATAGTTAAATCAAACTGTTGTAATAAAAGAAACCATCTAATAATTCTAGCATTCACATCAGGCTTGTTCATTAAGTATTTGATAGTAGCATGGTTAGTATGCACAAAAGTTTGATAACGAATGATGTAGTGTCTGAATCTATTCAAGGAGTAGACAACAACTAGGACTTCCTTTTCAGTAACAATGTAGTTCAATTCAACCTTGGACAATTTTTCACTAATGAAGTAAATGGCATAACACAACTTGTTATCTATTTGGCCTAGAGCTAATCTTGTAGCTTTGTCATATGCATCAACATGGATGTGGAAAGGAAGAGCCAAATATGGGCCTTCAATATTTCTAGGGCCTCTTGGAAACTTTCTAACCAACAAAATTCATAGTCCTTGGCCAAAATTCTAAAGAATGGTGAGGCTACTTTGCTAAAGTATTTGATAAATCTCCTATAATATCTATCTAGGCCCAAGAAACTCATGAAATCCCTTTTCTTTTGAGGAGTAGGGACCCTTTTTATGATGGAAATTTTATTTGGGTCCACTTGTAGTCCTTCCTGGGATATTGAGTGGCCCAAAAAATCCTTACATTCATCAAGAATTCACACTTCTAGGGACTAAGTGATATATTCATTTCAATGCACTTATTTAATAATTTCCCCAATTTAGAGAGAGCCTCCAGGAAGTCACACCCATAGGGAGTGAAATCATCCATATATATTTCTACAGAGTCATGGAATAGCTCAGCAGAGATGCTTAGAATTGCCATTTGAAAAGTGGTAGGGGCATTACATAATCTGAAAGGAAGGACCCTATAAGCAAAGGTACCATAAGGAAAAGTGAATGTGGTTTTATCTTGGTCCTCTGGGCTAATCTAGATTTTATTATAACCATTGAATCCATCTAGGAAAGAGAATAACTTCTTCCCTGCAATACCATCCAAGACTTGATCAATGAAAGGTAGAGGAAAATGGTCTTTCTTAGTGGATTTGTTTAGCGCTCTATAATCCACATAGACCCTCCACTTTCCATTCTTCTTTAGGACCAAAACTAGAGGAGATATCCACTCACTATCTGAGATGGGGTAAATGAACCCCGCATCCAACAAATTCTGAAATTCTTCTTGACTATGTCTTTGAGGGATGGGTTCATTCTCCTCTAAGGTTGGCACATTGGTTTACATCCTTCCTTAATGTAGATGTGGTGAGTACACAATGAAGGATGCACTCCCTTCATTTCCTTATAGCTCCAGGAAAAATCATCCAAGCTCTCAACATGTTGCACAACTTCTCTTCCTGATGGGCTGAGAGAGAGGGGTTGATTTTAAATGTTTTATATGGACCAAATTCTACCATTTTAACATGAGTAGGACTTGAGCCAACTAGGCACAAATCAGTCCAAGGGTTATCTTCATATTTCTTCACCAGCTCACCAAGAGGCATGGTGCTAGGGGGTTGGTTTTGGAGGATTTGATTAATGAGGTCATCTTAATCATGTTGCCCCCCTCCTATAATAGCATCTAGGGTATAGATTGGGTAGGATGTGGTATGGTATACTTCATCTTCCTCCTCCTCTCCTGACCATAAGGGTAAGTCATGCTCTAAGGATGATTGAGCAGGAGGGTATAAGACTAACTGTTTGGAAAAATACCCATTCTTAATGGTCATGTTCCCAACTCTGCAACTTATGTAAGAATAAAAAATGGCTAGCCATGTCATTCCAAGGATGAGAGGATAACCATTGAATTTGGTCTTTTGTTTGAGAAATAATAAGTCATCAACGTACTCACAGGAATCAATAGAGACCATCACATCCTCAATAACTCCCTCAGGAGCTACTGTGGATCTGTCTGCAAGTTGCGATAATGTTGTGGTAATGTTATGAAACCAGCTCACAAAAAGATAGAAAAGATAGATGAACTCCTTAGAAATAAGCCTCTTCAAGGGGGCAACCTCCTTTACATTACACAAATGAACAATTCTTGGATGATTCAAATGACAAAACCTCCTTTCTATACATAGGAGTCTAAGGGGTCACAATATAGCCAAGCCAACCTAACAATAATAATATAAATGCACAAAATTAACAATAGAGGGATTCTATTGGGCATAATAATAACAATATGGGGACAATAGGGGCACAACAATAATAATAAGGGATACAACGACAATATTAATGGGGGAACCATTAGTATTATAGGGACCTAACATGCCCCTCTCCTTTCAAAATGTGTTGTCCTCAATGCTTGAGTAGTTCTGGATGCTTTTGTATAAAATTCTAATCCTCCCATGTGGACTCTTCAACAGGTATGTTCTCCCACTTGATGAGATACTCTCAAATTGATCGATTTCGTAGCTGTTGAATTCTTGTTTCTTTGACTGCTTTAGGTTCCAATATGATTTTTCCTTCCTCATCAATTTCTGGAAATATTTTTTGAAATGGAAGTTTGTCACCTATAACCTTCTTTAAGCATGAAACATGGAAAAATAGGTGCACTGGGGAAGTTGCAGGAAGCTCCAATTTGTATGCCATAGTACCTATCTTTTGCAACACCTTGTATGGCCCATAATACCTTGGTGATAATTTATGATCCTTCTTAGCTTGCTTGAGGGACATTTTTTTATATGGTTGTAGCTGTAGGAATACCCAATCACCTACATCAAAATGTATTTTGCTGCGATGTTGATCTGCCTGTTGTTTCATTCTATTCTGTGCCAAGGTGAGGTTATCCTTTACGAGTTGGAGAACTTGTTGCTGATGCTCGATGTGATCTTCTACTGCTTTAACCTTAGAATTTTATCTTAAATATGATGTGATGGATGGTGGATGATATCCATAAAGTGCCATAAATGGGGTCATTTTTGCTGCAGTATCGAAGGAAGTGTTATACCACCATTCAGCTAGAGGCAACCATTTGACCCATTGAGCCTGTTTACCAAATACAAAGCAACAAGGATATCCTTCCAAACATTTGTTTACTATCTCAGTTTGCCCATGTAATTGAGGATGATAAGATGAGCTATGAGCTAACCGAGTACCAAGACAAGAAAATAATTTTGTCCAAAAATTTCCAGTGAAAATGGGATCTCTGTCACTTACAATAATCTTTGGGTTTCCATGTAGCTTTTGAATTGTTTCCATAAATCTAGTAGAAACTGTACTCTCTTTAAATGGATAAGATAATGCACAAAAGTGTGCATACTTGGTAAGTATGTCAATTACCACCATGATAACACTCTTTCCTTCAGACTTGGGTAAACCTGTGATAAAATCCATTGAAACCTCCTCCCAACAATGGCTTGGAATGGATAGAGGTTGAAATAGTCCTGGGGTATTAATTGTTTCAACTTTATTTTGTTGGCAAACCAAACATTCCACCACAAAATTTTGAATATCCAATTTAAGGCCATCCCAAAAAAATTCCTTCTTAACCCTGTGGTAGGTTTTTAGAAATCCTGAGTGCCCTCCTAAGGGAGAGATGTGTGATTCCCTAAGAATATTTTGTTTGAGTTGGGAATTCTTACATAGGTATAACCGATCCTTGTACCATAACGAATCATTTTTCCAGCTAAATGTGTTAGATGTACTAGGATCTTGTTGTGTCTTTTGAATGAAACCAGCTCACAAAAAGATAGAAAAGATAGATGAACGCCTTAGAAATAAACTTTTTTGAGTGGGCAACCTCCTTTACATTACACAAATGAACAATTCTTGGATGATTCAAATGACAAAACCTCCTTTCTATATATAGGAGGCTAAGGGGTCACAATATAACCAAGCCGACCTAACAATAATAATATAAAGGAACAAAAATAACAATAGAGGGATTCTATGGGGCACAATAATAACAATATGGGACAATAGGGGCACAACAATAATAATAAGGGATACAACAACAATAGTAATGGGGGAATCACTAGTATTATAGGGACCTAACACAATATTGTTGTGGTATTTATTAAGGATCCTTGGAGATTCAGTTTGAGCATGGTCTCCTTGGTCATCACATTGATGGTAGCCCCAAGGTCAATCAAGGTGTGGGGGGAAATGATGCCATCAATGTGCACATATACTACAAGATTTCCATGGTCTAGATACTTTGGGCAAATCACTCTCCCCAGTATTAAGTTAGACAACTATCCAAGGGAATTAATGGTATGGGTGTCTTTCTTTCTCCTCCAAGGATGTTTGAATAATTTCTCCTTGATTACCTTGTTGTAAATGGGGACATCCTTGATGTCTTGGAGAAGTGAGATTTTAACACACAAGTTTTTCAATTCTCCCTGAAGTTCAGTCTCTTCTAGGGTATGCTGAATATGATGGATCAATATTTCATGAAAAGGAGGTCGATTGGCTTTAGGAACACTCTATTCCTTTTCCTCTTCAAGCTCTTCAGTTGGAGATGGGGGTTGGTTATTTGGAAGCACTCTTCTAGACCCGAGGTTGATTTCTTGAATTTCCACAGCATAGGTAGGGTAAGATGTCTCTCCACTATAGACTTGTTGTGCATGTTTGTTGTTAGGGTTCAAATTTGGTTGAGTAGGCATCTAAGGTTGCTTAGGTGGAGCAGGATGAAGGACATGTGGTTGAGATTTAGGTGGAGGTAGTAAGGATAGAGGTTGGTTTAATGGAGGCCTCCAATCTTTTGATGGGGTATTCCACAATGTGGGGGAGCATATGAATGAAATGATTGATTGGTAGTTTGGGAAAGGTATTGAGGTGCATAATACCAAGGAGAAGGTGTGGACCATGAAGGATGAGCAAGAGAACACCAAGGGGGAAGGGATGCATTCTGATTGGGATTATAATAGGAATAGGATGCCCCTTGCATGCCCTACTGGTATAGTCAAGGTCCCTGAGGCCTCCTTTGATTGATGTAACATAATTGTTCAGTACCACCTTCAGCCCCTTGGCATACAACATTCAATCCAAGCAGAGAAGGGAACTTATATGTGGAATGGATTTCCTCACAGACCGAGCAGATATCTATAACCTTTAATGGACATTCATTTCTGGGATGTCTTCTGGTGCATCTAGAGCAAAAGATAGCTAAGGATCTCTCTATTTCCTCCTACTTCCTCTTGATCTACATGGTGTCCATTTGCAGAGCAAGGGTGTGCAACACTTAACTTTAAATTCTTCCAACATGTTTCCAATTTCACTCTTGATAGATGTGTTGGAGGAAGAGGAATTTACCAAAGCTTGACTAGCCCTACCCTTTTTCTGGCAGCCCTAGAATGGTTTTTGAAATCTGTCTTGATATCATCATAACATAGTTGGTAATTGTCCCCTCCATACAACATGTTTAGGGTTTCCAGAATGTCCTCTTTGATTCCTCTAAGGAGGACTAACTTGAGTGATTCAGGATCAAGGGTGCATCTATCCCTTTTGTAACTGAGTTGGAACCTTTCCTCACAATCTTCTAAGGATTAATCATGTCCCAAGGTCATTCTAAATATTTCCTCTTTGGTGTCTTTGGACCTACAATAGTCCCTGTACTTGTTGAAGGCTTGCTACATTTGAGCCAAGGTAGTGATGTTGTCCCCAAGTAAACCCATGAACTAGTGCATGTTGTATCCTAAAGGGTGGATGGGAACAACTTGAACATTTGGTCATCAGAGGTATAATCATAAGTTCTGCAGATCACAACAAACTCAAACAAAAAGGTATTAGGGTCCTCTAAGGTTAAGCCATGGAAGTGAGGAAGGGAAGAGGGGCTTATGTTTTTCATCCTAGCATCTCCATTAGTCTCTCTAATAGGAAAATCACCCTCATTTCTATTTTCAGCCATGGTGTATGTATGGAATGATTTCTTCTTCTTCTTCCCAAATAGGCTCTTCAAATATCTTTGGTTGTTCACCTAATGGGTCCTCTAATTCCCCTGTACTTAGAGAGGGAAGCTAAAAGTCATCGAAGAAGAGGGAAGGTTGACTATTTAATGGTGTGGAGGTATTTGTAAAGAATTTCCCTAAATTGTCTCTACTCCTACGAGGCATGAAATAATTCTTTTATTTTTATGTGTTTTTCAAAATTAATTGTGAAATAGAAAGGAAAGAAAAATAACATCTACCTATTGAATGCAAATTAGAAAGAAAATAAAAAATTACATCTACCTAGACACCTCCCCAAAAACGGCGCCAAAAAGTGACAAGCCTCAATATTACATCAAGAATGCTGCAACTCCAAGGGCTACCAACTTTACTTTATCAACCTGGGGTTTCGTACAAACTTGGAGGTGATAATTCTATATACACAAAATATGCATCATTCTACTCATGTCACTTCTCAATAGGGGGAACTTGACCATTAGTGTTCCAAACCAGTCCTGTATTGAACTAAAGGGATTTTGACTACTGACAGTGAATGTAAAGCTAGTTCTAGTGCATGGAAAGTAAATTCTTTTGTAATTAGGAAATGAAAGCTACTAAATGGTGAATGCTATGAAATGTCATAAATCATCTAGCTATGAAATGACACATATTACTTTTAGAAAGGAACTATGCTAATATTGCAATTGATCATCTAGCTATCGGGATTGCTTGAAAGTAGAAAGCTACTCTATCATCTCAAAATTCAAACATGCATGCATTAACTATCTCATTCATATTTGTAGAAAAGTCGCAATTACTAACTTCAGAAATATAAAAGCTAATGGTATTTGATCTTGCAGGAGGGAAAGGAATGGGAAGGTTGGTCTAGTTGGCAAGTTTGGTCATGAAGTCCAAGCTAAGGGGATAACCTACTCCTATACGAGGCTATCCTATCATTTCAGGTCAAAACAGGGTCAAAATAGGCTACTACAGGTTTGTTATAGGAAATTGCTACAGGATGTCCTGAATTGCTACAAGAAGTTAGCTGAGAGGTTTTGGAGGGTAAGAATAGTAAGATGAGGTGTTGGAGGGGTGCATGATAGTTGTAGAAGGTGTAGAGAAGGTAAACATTTCCAAAGTCCAAGCCCGACACCCCAAGGAGGTTGTATTTGTCTAAGGTAGCTTGCTCATGGTGGTTGTAAAACAAAGGTTCAGACTGTGGGCTAGTATGCCTCAAAAAAAGGTGGAGAATACCTAAGTGAAGCTGGTTGGAGGAGTCCCTTCCTACAGATCAACAATCCCTGCAGTAAAGCATGTTTCTCTTTTCATTTATAAATCACTACATGTCCACATGGAAAAAGATGAGTTGAATTTGAGGAAGCTGATCTATCTACTGTTAAGGATTAGATCTATGAAATGGACTATCTTTTTAGCTATAGAAACCTTAAGAAATCAACATAACAACTGCAGATTCTTCGAAGGAATCATAAAAAATTATCTAGCTAAGAATGGAACTTAATCTATGCAAGAAACACAAGACAAACTCTGTTTTTAGCGCTGCGAGAGTAAGGTCCTCTAATCATGATCCCATGAGGGAGATGAGATAGGGGCGATTGTCACAAGATTTTCTAGTATAGTTTCCTCCACTAAATTGTAATACTAATTTACTTCTTTAAACTAATGGAAACACAGTTAAGAAACAATTCAAGTAACTTTCTAAGCTAAAAAAAAATAAAAAAAATTCAACAACTAATTATCATTCTAAGCTAAGAATACAACTACAAAAGAGGAACTTTTGCTACTAGGGTTGGGCCCTAACCCAAGAGCTTCATCCCTTTGATTCAACTCAGTTTTGTTTCAAAACATAATTTCTCATTATCATAAAAATGTCAAGTACATCATAACGATAACAATAATTTTTTTTTAGCTCAAAATGGCCTCTTGGCTACAACAAAAAATCAAATCCTAATGAGTCCCTTGGCTCTCTTTTTTATACAAAACTGGAGCTACCAACAAATCCCTAGAAAATAGGGATACTTGGCTCTCTAATTCGAGAATAACTCTTCCTTAACTGTTAGTGGCTTGGCTGCAAATGAACTCAATTTTCTTGGCTACCAATGACACTGATATGATGAGATAGAGTGGAGGAATACTCGAATGATTTGAGGAATTAAGGAGGGAGACCATCTCCTAAAATCTCTCTTTCTTTCCTACTCTGAATTCCTGCACTTAAGTCAACCCAAAATTGCTCCAATTCCTACATTTAACACACATTAGGCCACATGACATAGTAACTCACCTTTACTCTTCTCACTAAGCAAAATATAACAAAACATGTAAATAAATGTGAGAAATGTCAATTTAATAAGATAGAGAGTTGCATTGTGACCGATATAGTTTACCTGTTGATGAGCCTCATCATTTGGAATGGCCAAATTTTTTAGGAAGTAATAAGTACCAAACTTTCAAACATTTCCTCATATTGTTTATGTATTTTAGTACTATAAAGGTGATTTGAGATCATCAATTTCATGAGTGATTGGGGAATAATTTTTATGGAAACTATCAAGGCTCAGACCAAGTATATGGTTTGAGAGGAGCTTTGTAATTCATAGATAAACACTACATTACTTTATTTATGAGTTCTTTACTTAGACCTTGTGGTATCTCTTCGAGGCAGTCTCTAGGCTAGTAGGTTGTAGCTTAAGTGCCAATACAGGTTGCATCAAATCTATAGGCATGTGGTATCTCTAGCTGGAGGCAGGTGGAATGTCTCCAACCTCAATGATTTCATTTTCTATTCTGACTTATCCAACTGGACTTCGCCTACCACCTATAAAAGATATCTATACTTTGATACATGACCATGATCTTGGGGGATATCCCCCTTAGTACATTATTTGAAAGGGTTAGCTACATCCTTATTACTTTCATTGCATGGACCTTACTTATTACTTTCAGCGATAGGAAACCTACTTTCTGAATTAAGTTGAATTTACGTACATTCTTCTGGGGCATTAATTCACCTATATTCCTTCCTATGACTAGAGATCTGTAGCTCAAGGTTCCTAATCCTGACTTCTTAGCTTACTTCTGAAAGGTTCTATGGTTTGAGAGGAGCTTTGTAATTCATAGATAAACACTACATTACTTTCAAAGAAAAATGAAAAGGGGGAACAAGAAATTAGGTGGAGTTCCTAGCTTTAATGTCCTTAATAAAGTTGGCTTTCAACCTGAGGATAAAAAACATTGAGGTTTTTAGGGATTTGACATTGGTGGTGAATTGGATGCAAGGGAAGTAGTCTCTACACAATATAAATTATAGGGAATTGGAACACATCTAAAGGAGGTCACATGAGCCTATAATTCGTTTTAGATACGTCATATTTTTCAACAGTTGAACCAATTTGTGGACTCTTTCAAAAGTTGGATTATTATTACCATTTGGTTCGGTACTTTATACTATAGTAAGGGTAGGGACCTTTGTGCAAATTTGTAAAGAAATAGATTTTGAATGATCACACAATAACTTTTTTTATGTTGGGAAGACAATATCATCTAAAGATAATATTAACGATATTTTGAAGATAATTATGAATCATGTAGGATAGTAGGATCAAGTTGGAAAATTGTTTATTTAATTTTTTGGTAATAATTTTCTATGAAATAAAATTTTAAAGTTTAATAATATATTACAAATTTGGATAATATACTATTTTTCTATAGTATAATGCAATCTCATTTGTAAAATGTATCTTTATATCCTTTTTTGGAGTAAAAGTATGACTTTTTTTGGAAAAAAATTAATAAAAATAATTGGACATCTCCCTTTAACTAAGGTTTTAAATATTATACATAATTCCTTTATTTATGTAGAACCTACACCTCGGTATCATGCACTCTTTTAAAAAAAGTATAAAACACAACTAAATTTTATAGCCTAATAGTGTCCACTCAAAAAAAATAGTTTAGATATAAATACAATTAAAGTTTATCCTTTCTATTAATTAGTGAGAATTTTCATCTTAGCATTGCACATTATCCATAAATATGAGCATGCATGTATATATAATAATTGAAATAATTTTCATGGACTAAGGGGAAATGGAGAGCCTTGTTCATGATATATTGTGGCTAGGGTTTTTTTCCCTTAAAAATGACCACCCTTATAATTGGTTCATGTAATAATGAAAATACAAATGTAAAAAATGAAGCTCCCCAAGTTTTCTTCATTGTGGCTAGGGTTTCCCTAGATACCTAAACCTAGCGCTAAGCTTCTATGGGGACTCTCAGGGCACTTGTGTTGTTGACCCATTTTTTTGTAGGTAAGGTTGGTGTATGAAGACCCTGTTTTCTTGATTCTTGAGTGACACTTTTTGCATTTTTGAAGCTATGTGTTAAGGACCTATGTTCTATTTTCATTTTGTTGCTTTCTTAAAATTCTTAATATTATCCAAATTGGAGCTCCACGGGTCTTCTATGAACTGTCAACATTGATATTTTGCAGGGATCCTCAAGGAATCTATGTTGTTAAGATCTGATTTCTCATGGAAAACGTTTGAGGGATATCAAGTGGGTGTTGTGTTTTTTGTGCAGCTCAATGCATGCACAATGAGTGCCCCAAACAAATTCATGAAGAAGGCATAATCAATCCCTTCTTTGGATATGATTGTTCCTTAGTGAAAAATAATGTGAAAAATTTGAAGGAAAAAGGGTTATTTGGAAATTTTACTGGCCTGTGCCTAAGTTTTGAAGCTATTGAAGATTGGGTTTTTGTCAATTAGAGAAAATCATGAAGCCTCGGGCATGTGCTATTGTGGAAATGGTTATTACACTTTCTTTTTTGAAAACCAAGAGGAGAGAGACTAGATCTATAAGTCGACTCCATATTTCATGAGTACCAGAGGTCGGCTCATCACTCACTAGTCTATGGAATTTAATCCCATGATGGAAATTTTATTTGCACCTATGTGGATTAGATTTCCATTTCTCCCTCTTCTTTGTTGGGATGAAGGAATTTTTAAAGATATAAGAGATAAATTACGCTGATTTATTACCAGTGATAGGGCACATACAAATAATTTTTCGTGTGCCAGAATTTGTGTTGAAATGGATTTCTCCAAAGGCATCTTCAAGGTGATTCAACTAAATTTCAAGGTTTGGTCTCACCTCCAGGCTCTGGATTATGAACATATTCTTTTCAAGAGTAATACGTGTCATGATTATGGACACATTGTGAAAATATTTCCAAAAGCTTCAAAATATCAAAGTACTCCAAATCCATCGTCCCCTCCCAAAGAAGAGTAAGGAGAAAATAAGCAAGGATTCATTCCAATTAAAAGGAAACATAAGAATCATGGAAATAAGAATTAGAATACATGTAAGGCTAAATCTTTGCGTCAACCCCCTTCTAACAATAGTTTTGAAGTCTTGAAGGTTCCTGAGGTAGGAGGTGATAATGCTGAGGTCCAAGAGGATCCACTAGTAGCAGATCAAGTCTCTTCAAAGAGTATCCATGTTTCAAAGGTCCCTCTTAATTCAAAATATGAAGAAGGCACATATCAAGTCTCTCCAAAAAAAAAATGTGGTGGAAAAGTATTCTCCAAAGGTTCCACTTGCATCGAATGTTGAAGAAGCTGGTAAGGTGGCCTAGAGGAGGATCAAACCCTCCTCTTCTTCCCTGTCCTATTCATATTACTTAAAAATCAATTTTCTTCCCTATTAGTAATAAGAAGCAAGAAATAACATAGTAGAAAGAAATCTAGTCCTAAGCTCTATCTTCCACCCCATGGGTCTAATGGTGGACCAAATTCTAGAAATTTATAGAAATGCTCAGCTTCTACATTTTCTTGTGTAAGAAATTTGTTAGAATTTACTCTTTCTCCCATGAAAGAGTAGGAATAAATATTCAAAGTTTTAGTTTTGGACATTTTCCCCCTTGTTCTTATTGGGAGGAGACTAGTTTTTCACCTTTTTAGAATTTTTGAGGCAAAAGAAATGTAACTCCAGATGTAATTGCCACATCAAGTGGTGCACTTTCAATATAATCTATATATTCATTCCTTTTACAAAAATGACCACCCTTATCTAGAATCCTCAACTAGGAAGTTGACCTCCTTGTATATTGTGTCATCTTTAGATCATGTTCATCATTAATTTCTTCACCGACAAGTCACTACACATGGATTCTCCACCCTAGATAGGGATTTGATCATGGCTACAACTTTGAGTGTTGGTTCATCCACAACTATGCCCACTTTGGAATATGAAGAAATGCATGGAACATATTTCAATGAGAAGTTGTGTTGGATTCACACTTATACTAGTGGGGGGATGAACTAGTATAAGAAAGCGTATTACTTATTTAAAAATTCATGAATCATAACAAAATAATATGATAAGTAGTTCATGAAACACTAGATATATGTGTAAATTCTTTCAAGAGAAAGCCAAAAAAATTTGTATAACAATTCTAATACAGGCAGCCACCTATTGTTACAACAATTTGTGTGAATTGACCACCTCAAATTTACAAATATTCAGGCACCAATATATAGGAGAAACCAATTCCCTTTTTTGGTTTGTAGGAACCAACCCATAGGAGTCATTGATACCATCTGCAATATACTATGAAGATTGTTTTACAATGGTCCAATTCGCTTCCTTGACTTCTAATCTATTTTGTCTTTGTAAACCTACTTTTACAATGTTATCCTAAGATAGGAACTTCCTTCAAACCACCTGTTCAAAAAAACACTTTACTAGTGTTACCAATTCATGGTAATTTTATACAACCAATTCCTTCCTTCAGTCCCAACTTTTGAACATACATGTATTCTCAAAACTGCAATATAATCATGAAATTTCTTTAGCCCTCCTTTCAAGAATTGTTGTTTATGAGGTCAATCACTTCATGCTACCTATAGTAATACTATAGACACAATGCTTCCACATATTCCTCTGAGATGTGCTTATATTCTTATACCACCAACGCAACAACTTCATAAGGCCTTAATACATAGGAACTCCCTGTAGTAGAAATTTCCAAAGATTTAGAACCTATGTTCCTTAGCACTACTTCATATGTCCATAGAAAATGTCTAGGTGATGTTATATAATTATATATGTTGAGTAACCAGATCAAAAAACAAAACAAAATATAGATCAACGACATGAAAATAAGCCTCTTCCAGGGGGAAACCTCTTTACATCACATAAATGAACAATTCTTGGATGATTCAAATAACAATACCTTCTTGGTATATATAGGAGTCTAAGGGGTCACAATATAATCAGAGCCTACATAACAATAATAATGTAAGGGCACAAAAATAAAAATATTGGGATTCTATGGGGCACAAAAATAAAAATATGGGGGCTACATGGGAACAACAATAACAATAAGGGGGCTACACTCGTATTATATGGACCTAACATGCCCCTCTCCTTAATTTTTTTTCCCTCAATGTTTAAGTAGTTATGGATGCTTCTGTATAAAATTATCATCCTCCCATATAGAGTATTCAAAGGGTAAGTTCTTCCACTTAATGAGATACTCTAAAATTGATTGATTTCATAGCTATCAATTTCTTGTTTATGCAACTTCTTCAGGATCCAATATAATTTTTCTTTCCTCATCAAGTTTTGGAAATATTGTTTGAACTAGGAGCTTGTCACCAAAAACCTTCTTTAAGCATGAAACATGGAAAATAGGTTGCACTCAGGAAGATACATGCAACTCCAATTTGTATGCCATGGTACCAATATTTTGCAACACCTTGTAAAGACCAAAGTACTTGGGTGATAATTTATTATCCTTTTTAGCTTTCTTGAGTGACGTTTGTTTATATGGTTTTAGCTGTAAAAATAACTAGTTTCCTATGTCAAAACTTCTCTCACTCCAATGTTGATATTCCTGTTATTTCATTTGTTTCTGTGTCAGAGTGAGGTTATCCTTTAAGAGTTGGAGAAACTATTGTTGATGCTCGATGTGATCTTCCATTGCTTGAACCTTATAATTTTCTCTTGAAGATGATGTGATGGATGGTGGATGATATCCATAAAGTGCCATAATTGGGGACATTTTTACTCCAGTATGGAAGGAAGTGTTATACCACCATTTAGGCAGAGGTAACCACTTGATCCATTGTGTTTGTTTATCAGATACAAAGCAATGAAGATATCATTCCAAACATTTTTTTACTATCTTAGGGTTCTCATCAAATTGAGGATGATAAGATGAGCTATGAGATAATTGAGTACCAAGACAAGAAAACATTTCCATCCAAAAATTTCGAGTGAAAATGGGATCTCTGTCTCTCACAATAATCTTTGGGTTTCCATGTAACTTTTTAATTGTTTCCATAAATGTAGTAGAAATTTTATTCAATTTAAAAGGATGAGATAATGCACAAAAGTGTGCATGCTTGGTAAGTCTATCAACGACCAACATGATAACACTCTTTCCTTTAGACTTAGGTAAAACTATGATAAAATCCATTGAGACATCCCCTCAATGATGACTAGGAATGAATAAAGGTTGTAACAGAAATGGGGCCTTAATTGTCTCAACTTTATTTTGTTCGAAAACCAAACATTCTTCCACAAAAATTTGAATATTAGATTTAAGCCCACCCAAAAAAAATTCCTTCTTGACCCTGTGGTAATTCCTTAAAATATTGAGTGCCCTATGTTGGCTTGTTGGGGCTTGACCCAGGTTTAGAGTTAATTAGCCAAATAAATCCCGGTACTACTAGCCCTTTCGGCAACAGTCCGCAAAGTGTAGACTGAGGTCTCACTTGAAGTGGTATGGGGGGGGGGGGGGGGTGCTGGAACTAGGTTTCCGCACCCTGGAGATGTATGAGGGTTGATTTGGTCCAACTGTGAATCCCTTCGTGTGGGTCACTTTGCGCACTTCCCTGGCCTGCGAGGCCCTCACACCCTAATATATTCACCTTCGTGCAACCCTAACCAGTGGATGTGGGCTCTCATGCTGTTGGAGTAACAATCTACACTATTTCCGCAAGTCACACCGTGGATCTTACTTATCTTCTTGTAACAGTTAGTTGTCTTCACATAAAAAAATACCTTGTATTATATTCACCTACTCAGCACATTTATATAAGTTCGCACAGTAAATAAATAGTAACATTGTAATTCATACCCAATAATGCATAGAATAGGAAAAGATACATAGAAATATGGTAAAAATTCTCTTTATTAATGTTTCCAGTGGTTACAGACTTGACCTGCCCTACGCACTCAGTTGCAGGGGTCCATGGACTCAACAACAAACGACTAGGCCTCTACGCACATAGTTGTAGAGCCTTCCCCTACTCTACGACCTAAAGACACAATTCTACACTTCGACTCAATGCTTCATCAATTCTTTTCTATCCTTAGACTCATGTTCTTTTACACTTAGAGCCTCATTCTATTTATACAATCCTATGGTCTATGGACCATGGGTAGATCTCTCAAACTGACACTTCATTGAAAAAGTGAGGGCAGAAAACCCTCTGACCTATTGACCATCTTCACGCTCCGCACCCATAAATCATGGAGTCTTTACAATAGACTTAGTCAAAACTTGGGCTTTAAGCCCCAAAAATTGTCTTGGGGGGATCCCAAGCCCAACAGGCCCCCAACACAAACATCATGACTCACCCTCAAGTCACTCTGTCGGTACGGAGATATTTCGTGGAGACCTCTTAGCTCGGCTCAGACTCCTACAAGGTTGATAGTGCACTGAGCGGCTGCCTGCTGAATCTCATATACTCATTGTTCCAAGACCACGGTGTCGGAACTGTTCCCCTGCATTTGTTCCTGCATCTCCTGCAGCTGCTTATATTTTTGCGCCTTATTTCAGCTACCTAGAGCCTGAAGACTATGTGTTTTTTGGTTAGTCAGATAGCCGGGCCACCCGTATATGGCTTCATTCTACTGCCATTCAATTTTCCTGAGAAAGGTTATCCATTTAGCTTTACCAGCTGCACCGCGCCTCCATCTGTGACCTCCTTAACAAAATACGGTCCCAGCCAATGCATTCTAAATTTTCCTGGGAATTTTTCAAACTTACTATCATATAGTAACACCAGATCATTTACCTTGAAGGTGCGCAACTTAATATGTCAATCGTGTTAGGCCTTTTCGTGCTGCTTTTGCACATGTTGATGGAATCTAGCCAAAAACCATTTCTCTTCGAGTTCCTCCAACTACCCGAGCCTCTCTTCTAGGGCTTTGCGGTCTGTCATACCTGTGAATGTTGCTATGCATAAACTAGGAACAATATACTCCATTGGTATTATGGATTCCACTCCATAGACCAACCGGAAAGGTGTCTATCCCGTCAGTTTCTTCCAGGTTGTCCTATAAGCCCACGATACTGCAGGTACTCGTAGGTCACAATCACTCCACTGCGCATTATATACCCTATTCAGAGCTTCACATACTTCATTAAAGGCTTCTACATGGGTATCCTTCTGCGCACTCGTTCTTTCTACACTTTTTCGTCCCCATTGGAGGGGCCGTTCACGCAATTGCCTTGCCAATACCTGCTTATTGACCGTGTTCCCAAACACGAAGTTCATGTGCATCCGCACAAGTTGTTTACCATATGCATGTACCCACTTGAAATGGTGCGTGCGCGGATCGTTCCATCTTGACGCATCTGAGGCTTCTCAAAATGCATGTGCATCATTCTCCTACATTCACGCCAGTCCTTAATGCTTCCTTGGTACATACCCCACTACCTTGTGGGCGTAGTGCGTAGTACCCAATTCAAAGCCTCGAAACGTTGCGGTTCCAACACCTCTCTTTCAAATCTATTCAAGAAGGCATCTACCTCGCTTAACCCATCATACATAGGCAGATCCCTTACATCCATTGATACATAGTGTAGTGATCTTGTCATAATGTTGTAGTTTAGTGTGGTTACCTCATGTGACCGGTTTTTCCATCGCTCTATCTCTTCATCCGAATCTGACGTATAGGAGCTTTCGTGCTTCCATGAAATTCGTCCATCCGTGGTGGGATTTACCTAGTCTTTCTCTCACCCGGTTATCTTGTAGATGCAGTCTAAGTCGTCGTCACTTTCATAGTCATGCACTAGCTTCGTGTAATGTGATCCTTCTGTAGGGTCCAAAGGTATGACTACACATAAATACTTTTTCTCAAAAATCATCTTGCGCTAATTTAGATTTATCACCCTGTTCATGTCAATGGCCCAATCTATTCCTAATAGTGCAAGGCAAGGATTGTTGTCATCAACAATATCTATCACTTCAAAGTCTACCAGTGCGCTTGCTCCTTCGATATCCACAGTGATTCCCTGTAATCTTCCCATGGGTAGGATCTTTTGTTGGTGCACCATTCGTAGTTGGATAGGAGACCATTGCAGCATAGGCCTTCCCATGCACTCCCATGTTTGCTTCGGAAGAACGTTCGCATCCGATCCTAAATCTAGAATCACTTGGTCCATCTCATATTCTCCAATTTGCATGGTCAATCTCATTTCTCTTCCCGTACTCGTCACATGATTTCCAATTTTCCAAACTACATAGGGTTCTCCTGGCGTGGTCCTAGCGCATCTATTTATGAGTTCCTGCAATCCCTTTACAGCCTTGCTATCACGCAGTAGTTTCATGAATGTTTCTAGGAACATCGTGAGCATTGATGGGTCCATTTCCGACTTTGTTTTGTATTTGCTTCTTGAAGTGGAGGCATAAGCGAAGCTCTTCCTAGCTTCCATGAAGGTTTCCTTAGTGTGCTCCAAATCAAACTTTGGTTCTTTCTTCGGAGCCCTCCGAACCCAAGTACTATATTCAGGCTGCTTTCCTTTATCATCCCCTATGGTAATTCCACTTTGGAGCACAATGTTCACGTTAGGGTCTTCCTTGTGCAGCTCAGACCTCATCATTTGGAGGTTCTGAATTAGGGGAGGTTGGAGCGCTCCCTTGTCATGTAGCAGCACTATCAGAGTGGGACAATCCTTTATCTCATGATCAAACAATGTACAATACAAGAATGATGGGCGCGTTGGATTCGTAAAATCATGGGCATAGTGTCCTAGCCCCCCGCAATTGTAATATATCAACTTTCCACGACCTCTTCCAGGTCCTCCTCCACCTTAGCCTCTTCTGCGCCCTTGAAATCCAATTCACACCACTCCTGCATTCTGGTCAAGGGGCCACGTTTTAGCTTGAACTCTATAGGTGGGAGTCCTATCCATCATCATTTCATAGATTCTACAGGTGTGCTCATCATGTCCCATTGATCTACAGAAATTACAGTGCAACTGTTGTGAATTCTACATGTACTTCTGCAACAAATGGTAGTTTTCCGTAGCATGATTTCCTCTTATTTGACAATTAGCGCACCACAAAGCAGGCACCATGCTAGGTCTTGCTTTTGCCTCTGGTCTCAATGGCATTGGTGCTCCTCCTGTGACTAGATAGTGGTCCTTGTCATGACCTTGACCCTTACATTTAACACAGCATACCTCATCGCGCACTTTCGGGCAAGCTGTCCTATCCTATTTCAAACTCTACATCTCAAGGCACAAGTTTTTCAACTGTGCATGGATTTGCTAAACTCCCAGGTTAGGATCCTATATCAGGGTTTCATGCAGCCTCATCATGATCTCCAATGCCTCTACCTGAGTTTTTAGCCTCTGTTGTGATAGTGCGTTCCTTAAATGTAGCATTAGCGATGCTACAAACCATTCACGGTGCTATCCATCTATCAAAGTCATGTTAGCTTCAAAATTCGTGCACTTCAGTATCTGATCTAATTCCTAGGGGTTCTTGCCTAGTAGCATCATGATCTTCTTGAACCAAATGATCGACTGCGCCTCTGACTTTGGCCTGCTAAATTCTCTCTTCAACGCAGTTTGGATGTCTGTGATCCCCGCATTTAGATTATCATTAGAGTGCTTAATATACCAAGTCAGCGTTCGATCCTGTAGAGCACTGACCAATGTCGCTTTCTTTATATTGTCATCCATAACTCCCCACGCTTCCCATACAACTTTTATCACGAACCAAAACTGGTCCATATCTTCATTTCCTACTCCCTTGAACACCGACAACTTTATCGCACTTGCCATGTTGACTCATGGTGGTGGCGGAGGTGGTATGGGCAAAGATGGGGGTGAAGGTAGTGAAGCCAGCGGTGGTGTGGGTGGGGGTGGTATGTGCAGAATCCTCTACCTTATCAAAATGATCGCACTTGTTGGTGAGACCTTCGCGAGCTCTTCCTCGTCCCCTCGTAGAGGTGAAATCAAGGGGCTAGTTTCTAGCTCTGCACTATCTTTGTTTCTGTAAATTCTCCTACTTCGTGTAGCCCCAAACATCAATGTATTCGGATAATCTGCTTTTCACATAGTAGCATTTTAATCCAAGTGTTCAGAGACTTAACGTACATACCTCGTGGTCCTTTGAGGAAGCGTCACTTTGCCTCGCTATAGCTTACTGGAGTATCTACTGCAAACTTAGTAATGAATCCTCCTATAATTCGATCAATCTAGTGATCAACAGCATGTGCAATATTATCCTTTGATGCTTCCAATCTGTGCACCAACTTTGGGGTCCACACAATAGGACTATCGAGCTTGCACCTTCCTTGGCTATCAGCTAGCTTCGTGATCAACTCGTACAGCTCAGTAGTGTAGGCTTTAACCTCGTACATATATTACCTATATACAAATTCTAAAACACAGAAAATAAGCAATGCCATAGCATAACACATAAAACACATATACACAGAGATTTCCCCTGGATCCCAAAACCGGGACTACCAGCTTTATTTTTCATTATGTTCCTTTCAACGTTACAATACATATTTATACATGCCGAAGCATCTAATACCATGGATCGAAAACTATTGCATCCAAAACCATGGACCGAAAACCATCGCATCCAAAACCATGGACCAAAAACCATCACGTCCAAAACCATGTGCAAAAAACATGCACAAAACCATAGGTAGGTTTTCCCAACCTAATATAGGGTCCAAAACCAAAATTTTCTAGTGTGCTGCCCCGAACCCCATAGAGTGGGGTTACCTGCACCTCTCAACCCCCCTATGACTCCCCCTGCTATGCAATCGGTGCAACGAAGGGGGGGCCCCACCCTCCTTCTAACCCCCAGTTAACTTCATGGGCTAGTTTTGGAAAGAATATAACACAACCCAACATTCTCCCACTTGTCTTTTTCTTTCCATAGGGCCACAAGAGATCTTAGTCACTTATCCAGCCTTGCAACACCCATTTCTTCTCTACACCAAGAGAATTTCTCAGAGATCACAGATTTTGTCAATGCATCTGCAGTATTCTTCAAAGTGTCCACCTTTACCAGCAACACCTTTTTGTCTTCTATCATATCCCTCATAAAGTGATATTGAGCATCAATGCGTTTTGTCTTTGAATGATATGCAGGGATATTTTCCAAGAAAATTGCACTTTGGCTGTCACAGTCTATCCTTATAGCTCCCTGTACTAACCCCATACTTGAACATAATCTCTGCAACCAAACTGCTTCCTTGCTTGCATGAGTGGCTGCCATGTATTCTGCCTCTGTAGTTGATAGTTCCACTAGAGATTGTTTCTTACTCATCCAACTGACTGCACCTCCAAATAGGTTAAACACACACCCACTTGTAGATCTTCTCTGATCTAGATCTCTAGCCCAGTCTGCATCGAAAAATCCACGAATATCCAACACTCTATCCAATCCTGGTCTTCCTGGGTAGCACAAACCATAACCACTAGTGTCACACAAATACTTGAAAACCTGCTTCACTACTATTCAGTGCTCCTTCCTTGGTTTTGACATAAACCTGCTCAATACACCCACTGCATTTGCAATGTCTGGTCTAGTATAGACCATCGCATACATCAGGCTACTGATTGCACTTGCATATGGAACACAGGACATGTCCTCTTCCTCTTCTTGTGTTTTGGCACACTGTTTAGCAGATAAATTTACACCTACAGGAATAGGAACCTTCACCAGTTTACTATCTTGCATATTAAACCTCTGCAATATTGTCTCAACATACTTCCTCTGGTTTAATTAGAGCTTCCTCTTTGTCTGATCTCTTTTAATTTCCATGCCCATAATATACTTTGCAGCACCAATATATTTCATGTCAAATTTGGAGGACAAATGGGTCTTCAAATCCTGGATAATTTCTTTGTCATTTCCAACCAGCAACATATCATCCACATACAAGACCAGATAAATAACACAGTCACCAATTGATTTAAAATACACACAGTGATCTTCTTTGCTTCTAGTGAAGCCAAGTCCCCGTATAAATGTATCAAATTTCTGATACCACATCCTTGGTGATTGTTTTAACCCATACAGAGACTTCTTTAACTTGCATACCAGTTCTTTCTTACCCTTCACCACAAAGCCTTCAGGTTGCTTCATGTAGATCTCTTCTTCCAGATCCTCGTGAAGAAATGTTGTCTTCACATCCATCTGTTCTACCTCAAAATCAAAAGAAACAGCAACAAATAAAAGTAGTATAATAGAAGTTACCTTGGCAACAAGAGAAAAAATATCACCAAAATCATTTCCCAACACTTGGGAATAACCTTTTGCTACCAATTGAGCTTTGTATTTCTCCACCTTTCATTCTGCATTTTTCTTCTTCGTGAACACCCATTTGCTGCCAATGGGTTTCCTTCCAGCCGGCAACTCCACCAGATCCCAAGCCTCATTTTTGTGCAAAGATGCCATTTCATCAACCATGGCCCCTTTCCAGAGTTTTCCATCCTCTGAATCTACAACTTCCTCCATAGTTCTAGAATCATCATCAGTAATAGATAAAGTAAAATTTGAACAGGAAGCAGATGGACTATACCTTTCTGGCTGCCTTCTTTCTCGAACTGATCTTTTCACACCCGGAGTTTGTGGCTCTTCATCTTCTGATTCCTCCTCTGCTGTAGAGTCTGATTCTTCCTCCTTTAGCTCAAACTCTATCTTCTTAGGTTCCTTTGGTTGGATTTCATGTTTAATAACATATTTTACCTCTCTGAACACCACATCTTGGCTATACACAACCTTCCTTGTTACTGGGTTCCAAAGCTTATAACCCTTTAAACCATCCTTATAACCAATAAATATGCACTTTTCATATTTACTATCTAACTTGGTTCGTTTCTCCTTTGGAACATGTACATATGCATCACATCCAAATACCCTCAGATGTGAAAGAGAGGGTTTCTTACCAGTCCATACCTCTTGTGGAGTCTTATCCTCCAACGCTAATGAAGGTGATATGTTGACCAAGTAACATGCTATCTCTACCGCCTCTACCCAGAATTCCTATCCTAACTCGACACCACTGAGCATGCTTCTTGCCCTTTCCATCAACATCTTGTTCATTCTTTCTGCAACTCCATTTTGCTCAGGTGTGTATGGAGTAGTCTTCTACCGTGCTATACTACACTTCTTATAGAACTCTTCAAATTCTTTACTGCAAAACTCTCCACTGTTATCTATCCTTAGCACCTTCATCTTCTACTCTGTTTGGTTTTCCACTAGAGCCTTAAATTTGTTAAACCTGTCAAAGACTTTAGATTTATTCTTAAGGAAATATATCCATGTATTCCTTGAGAAGTCATCTATAAAGGATACATAGTACACAGACTTACCCAGTGATGGAACCTTCATAGGTCCAAACACATCACTGTGCACAAGCTCTAATATTTGTTTTGCCCTCTTACCACCAGAGGGGAAAATCACCCGATTCTGCTTCCCATATACACAATTTTCACAGAAATCAAAATCCAGAGAGATATTACTCATACCTTCTACCATACCTTTACCCTGAAGCATTCGAAGGCCCTTCTCTCCAATATGTCCAAGCCTTTGATGCCACAACATGGTCTTCTCTCTAGAGACCACTAGATTTTCTGCTCCACTTTCAGGAACCACAGAACTATTGCACCCATCAACAACAGTGCTACCTTGCAGCTTGTACAGAGTTCCAATTCGAACTCCCCGCATCAATGCTAGTGCCCCCCAAACCATCTTGCGAGTATCCTTCTCAAACAATGTTTTTACACCGGCATCATCCATCTTGCTTATAGAAATCATATTTCTGGCTAATGCAAGAATATGCAGAACACCCGGAAGTGTTCTAACCCTTCCAGCTTGCAACTTCAACTTTACTTTTCTATGACCAATGATTCTAGCCTTCCTGTCATCCCCCAAGAAGACATCACCACCATCATATTTCTCATACTCACAGAGCCACTCTCTATGGGGAGTGAAGTGAAAGGATGCACCAGAGTCAATCAACCATGCCTTGTGATCTACATGTGTACTTGAAGAAGCCAAGTACACATCCCCACCTTCATCTGAGGTGTTTTTTGCTTCTACAGAAGGAGCCTAATCAGATCCCTTTCCTTTGTCAGGAGCTTTAGATTTACAGTCCCTTTTGAAGTGGCCTTCCTTTCTGCATTTCCAGCACACCACCTTTATAGGTTTTCCTGGAGATTTAGGTCTCCCACTCGATGACTTATTTTTGTTTCTATTCTGGGACCGTCCTCGTACAGAAAAGGCATCACCATTTTGGCTCTCCATATTTTTCCATCTCATTTCCTCCGTCAGCAAGGATGAGACTATTTCATCAAACTGCAAGGCAGTTGCATTGCTACCTATTGCAATAACTAGACTATCCCACGAATCTGGTAGGGAACACAGCAAACTGATGCACTTATCTTCATCTGAAATTTTAATATCAATAGATGATAACTGACTTACCACAGTATTAAATGTGTTTAGATGCTCTGTCACTGAGTCTCCATCTTTCATCCTCAGGTTATACAACTTTTTCCGTAGGAACAATTTATTCACTAGAGACTTAGATTGGTATAAAGTCCCTAACTTGTCCCACAAAGCCTTCACCGTAGCTTCCCCTGATACATTCAGCAATACTGAATCTAAGACACATAATCATATTTTTCTCTTTTCCTTCTGATCCAACTTCTTCCATTCTTCATCGGACACTCCCGTTGGTTTAGTACCTGGATCTACCACGATCCACTGATCTCTATCCACCAACAGATCCTCCATCTTGAGTGTCCATAACTCAAAACTCTAACCATTAAATTTCTCGATCTATATCTTTCCACTGCTCGCCATCTTTTTTCACCGCTAGAATCGATCCCGCAAATCTCCCACTGAACAGGGTCTACCACAGGCCCGAGTGAAACCCCTCAGCAGCAAAGGTGTCCCCTTGAAGCCAAAACATCTATGATACCAAATGTAGGTTTTAACCCTGTAAATAAATTACCTGCATATGAATTCTAAAGCACAGAAAATAAACCATGCAAGAGCATAACACATAAAACACATATACACAGAGATTTTCCCCTGGATCCCAAAATCGGGACTACTAGCTTGATTTTTCATTATGTTCCTTTCAATGTTACAATACATATTTATACATTCTCAAGCATCCAATACCATGGAACAAAAACCATCGCGTCCAAAACCATGGTCCGAAAACCATCACATCCAAAACCATGTGCGAAAAACATGCACAAAACCATAGGTAGGTCTGCCCAACCTAATATAGGGTCCAAAACCAAAATTTTCTGGGGCGCTGCCCCGAACCCCATAAAGTGGGGTTACCTAAACCCCTTAAACCCTCTGTGACTCCCCCTACTATGCAATCGGCGCAACGAAGGGGAGTTCCCCCCCACCTTCTAGCCCCCTGGTTAACTACGTGGGCTAGTCATGGAAAGAATATAATATAACAAAACCCAAAAAGTAGGGAAAGATGCAAAGAAAATTTCATGGATCTCTGTGTACAAGTAGTAGTCTAACCACTCTTCTTTTGGTAGTCGTGGATTCCTGTTCTCATGTGCCGCGAATTCATGAATTCTCTTATCCAACCAACCTTCAATTTCTTTCTTAGCTGGATTCCAATGATATGACATTAGACATCTCTATCTAAATTCTGGTTCCGACAACAAAACCATTTGTTGGCTTGTTGGGGCCTAACCCAGGGTCAAAGTTAATTAGCCAAAGAAATCTCGGTACTATTGGCCCTTTCGGCAACAGTTCGTAGAGCGCGGATTGAGATCTCACCTGAAGTAGTATAGGGGGGTGCTAGAACTAGGTTTCCGCACCCTAGAGATGTCTGAGGGGTTGATTTGGTCCAATTGTGAATCCCTTCGTGCACTTCCTTGGCCTGCAAGGCCCTCGCGCCCTCATATATTTGTTTTCGTGTAGCCCTAACCAGTGGTTGTGGGCTCTCGTGCTACTGGAGCAATGATCTTCACTATTTCCCCAAGTCACACAATGGATCTTACTTATCTTCTTCTAACTGTTAATTGTCTTCACATAAACATATACCTTGTATTATATTCACTTACTCAACACATTTATATAAGTTCGCATAGTAAATAAATAGTGACATTGAAATTAATACCCAATAATGCATAGAACAGGAAAATATACATTGAAATATGGTAAAACTTCTTTGTATTAATGTTTCCAGTAGTTATAGACTCGAACTGCCTTGCGCACTCAGTAGCAAGGGTCTGCACACTCAACTGTGGACTACTAGGCCTCTGTGCACTCAGCTGCAGAGCCTTCCCCTACTCTACGACCCAAAGGCACAACTCTACACTTCGACTCAATGCTTCATCAATTCTTTTCTATCCTTAGACTCATGTTCTTTTACACTTAGAGCCTCACTCTTTTTATACAATCCCATGGTCCGTGGACCATGGGTGGATCTCTCAAACCAATAATACATTACAAAAATGAGGGCGGACAACCCTCTGACCTATTGACAATCTTCGCACTCTGTGCCCATAAATCGTAGAGTATTTATAATATAATTAGTCAAAACTTGGGCTTTAAGCCCCAAAGCTTGTCTTGGGGGGATCCCACGCCCAACACCCTCGTAAATGAGAGGTGTGAAATTAAAAAAAAATCTTTTATTTGAGTTGGGAATTATTACATAGATGAGTGATCTTTGTACCATAATGAGTCATTTCTCTAGATAAATGTATTAGATGTACTGGGATCTTGTTGCAACTTTTGAATGAGTGTTCACACCTCTTCATCATCCTTCCATTCCTCCCTTTCTTCAGTTATCCATCAGACTAGATAATAAAAATGGCATAGAGAAATACTTCCACATCTTCATCGCTTCTTGAGAGTACATCTATAACAACATTTTGCTTCCCTTTTTTTGTAGACGACTTCAAAGTCATAATCCAACATCTCAGTGACCCATTTTTTCTACTCTTCTGAAGATAATATATGTTCCAATAATTATTTAAAATTATCATGACCTGTTTTTACCTTGAAGTGTCTTCCCATTAGGTAAGTGTTCCATTGCTTCAAGGCATGGATTATTTCCAACATTTTCTTCTTATAGCTAGGTTTGTGTAAATACTTTCCCTTGATTGGATGACTTTCAAAAGAAATGGGTCTTCCTTCTTGCATTAAAACAACACCAATTCCATTTCCTAAGGCATCGCATTCCACCATAAAGGTTTTTGTGAAGTCTAGAGTAGCTAAACCGAAGCTTGAGACATTTCCATTTTAAGATGTTCAAAGGACTTAGTTGCTTCTAGAGTCCAAAAGAATGCATCTTTCTTCAAGAATGTTGTTAGAGGTGATGCTATTTTCCCATAATTCTTAACAAACTTGCGATAATACCTTGTCAACCAGAGAAATCCTCAGATATGATTTAAGGTTGTGGGGATTTTCCATTCCTTGATGGCTTTAATTTTGCTAGGATCTACCTTAACACCCTCATGATATACAATATGACCCAAATATTCCACCTTTTGTACCCCAATGAAACATTTGGAGGTTTTTGCATACAATTATTTCTCCCGCAATAACTTGAAAATCTAGTGATAACAATTGTGCAATTATGCCTCATTATTATTTATTCAAAAGATTTGTCATGCCATTAGAGATGGTTATCTTCCCCGATTTCCCTAATATGCCCCTTAATTCAAATTTCTTTCCTTCCCAGGAAATTTTCAAGAAAAATTCTTGATAGTTAAAATATATCGTCCCCAAAGATTGTAACTATTGGACTCCTGATACAACATCAACACCACCCATTGGAATAGAAAACATTGGACTATTCAATACATATTCTCCCATGGTTAGTTTGATATTATGACACTTCCCTAAGAAATATATAGTTCCTCCATTTGCAACCATCACTTGACACTCTTGTTCCTTTTCTTCCTCCTCTTCACAATCTCCATTAGAGAAATTTTGAGGTCTAAAATGGGTCTCAAAACAAAAATTTACAATAAAAATCAACTTTATAAGAACCAATAGGATTAAAGATGATGATTGCAACCATGGGGGATGTTCACCATTTTTGGGGTAAAAAGGTAATCTCTCTCTCTCTCTCTCTCTCTCTCTCATCTATATATATATATATATATATATATAATATATATATTAATATACATATATATATACTATAGTATATATATATAAATGTATGTATAATTTGGGACCTCGTATTTTGAATTGATCTCTTTAACAATTTTACTGCAATTTTTTAGGGTGGAATTCGGGGGATGTATAATTTAATTTAATCATCCAAGGAGTACCCATTTGTGCATACTTTCTATGGAGCCTACTACATGAAAAT